>CAKNYM010052677.1:505817-541997 GCA_932195095.1 Andricus curvator
GAAGTATTTCTAAGATTTCGAAGATTAAAAAAGATGTCTTAAGATTTTAAAAGATATCACAGATTTCAAAGATTTCACAAAGGTTTCGAAGATTTTACAATATTTCTGAAGATTTTAAAAAATGTTAGAAGGTTTAAAAACATCTTACAAAGATTTTCAACGATTTCACAAAGATTACAAAGACTTCCAAAGTTTTTAAAAGATTTCAAAAAAATTTTAAACATTTCAGAAAGATTTCATTAAAATTTCAAAGATTTGAGAAATATTTCCATAATTTCACAAAGATTTCAGAAGATCTCACAATTTCTAACATTTCAAAAGATTTCACAAAGACTTCAGAAATATTTATTTAAAAGATTTAAAATATTTTAGAAGATTTCAAAACGTCTTACAAAGATTTTCAGCGATTTCACAAATATTTCAAAAACTTCAAACATTTTGAAAAGATTTCACAACTGTTGCAAACATTTCAGAAAGATTTCACGAAGATTTCAAAAACTTGAGAAAGATTTCCATAATTTCGCAAAGATTTTAAAGATTTTACAAAGGATTTAAAGATTTCAAAAGATTTCTGAAGATTTCAAAAGATCTCACACATTTTAAATGATTTCAAAAGATTTTACAAAGATTTCAAATAATTTCACAATGATTTCGAAAATTTCACAAAGATTTCAAGAGTTGGTCGTTAAAGAGAAATTAATATTTTGATTGATTTTTTATTTATTGTCTTAAAATTTAAAAGTAGTAAGTAGTAAATCATTATAAGGGTCTCATATGGTTCCCCTTTCCTTTCTAGACCTCGAAGGTTCAAAATCAAAGGAAGTAACGGATGCTTTGCAACATTTCCATATGCGGCGTCTGGAATGCTTAAGATTTTGGCTTTTACATGCCATTGGAGCAATTCATGTTTATCTCTCAGGTCAAGTGCTTCATAGTTTGGGAAATGCTTTAGAAAGTGAATTAGCCCAGGCTGATAATCTCGACTCGATAATTAAGAGTGCGTTTGTATTTATAAATTTATTACAACTTATACTGAAAATTTTATTCAAATTTTAATAAAATTCTTGGCCTTTCAAAAATTTCAGTTCACCAGGAGTATTTAAATAAAGTGCATGAGCACTGCTTACAAACTTCGCAATTCGGGGATCTGATGTCGACAATAAATCAGGTAAAAATCGAATTAAAACCATATCAAGGTGGCCGCTGGACCGGCAAACCGGGAAATAACAGTGAATTCATTTTTTTTACCCGGAATTTTACAAATTTGTAGAAAAAAAATCCATCCAATCACTTGAAATGTCAGCAATTTCATATCATATGATATAATTCAATTTAAAATAAGTTTTATTTCAATTTTTTTTAAATGTCAAGTTCAATTGCTAACTTCTTCAATCATGAAATTATTCAGTTGACAATGTGTAATTCTAAAATCTTTATCAAAATTTTCCATTTTGAGTCATCATTTTTAAGGGTACATTTTCAATTTAAAGAATTTTAAATTGCAATTTTGAAGACATAAACAACAAAAAATTAATAGCGTTTAAAATTGAAATTTGTTGACAAATAACGTTCTAAGTGGATCAACTGTAAATATAAATTAATTAATGATTTTTTTAATTCATAAGGACTTTAGTATTAAAAAGTGAACAATAATTGATTTTACAAGACGATTCTGAATTTACAGACTTTAACTTTAAAAAATGAGCTGCATCAATTCGAAAGCCTTAATACTTAAACAAATGTAAACGTCCGATTGAAACTTTATAAACTATTTTTATTTTTTTTTCAGTTTCAAATTAATAGATTCCTAATTAAACCCTTTTAGAAAATTTCAAATCCTTTTCAAATGTTGTTTCAGTTTAAAATATGGAAGTGTCTGCTTGTATCGAAATTTCGGTACAATTATGGGTGTGTCTGCACAAAAATCCAAGTATTCGTACCAAAATTTCAGTACAAATAGCCCCTTTTCCAGCTCCCCCTATTCGTACCGAAAAAATCCGACTATTTGTACCGAAATTTCGGTACACGTAGCCACGGCCTTAAAATATTCCATTTTTCACCAATTCATTACACAAAATTTAATTAAGAAAAAGAACAATTTTTTAATATTTAACAATGTTCGACTGTTTATTTAAAAT
Source organism: Andricus curvator (assembly GCA_932195095.1). NCBI lineage: Eukaryota > Metazoa > Arthropoda > Insecta > Hymenoptera > Cynipidae > Andricus > Andricus curvator. The sequence continues at coordinate 507,956 of CAKNYM010052677.1, forward strand.
GAACAATTATAAAATATAATTATAATAAATTATCATTTTAAATCAAGAATTCAAAAATAAACAATATGAAAATAAATTATTTGAAACAGAAATTCAAAAGTTTGGAATCGTTAAAATTTCAGAGAGCTAAATTTAAACTTTGAACGTTACAATTGAGTTGAGAGAGAGTTGACAAATTTTAAACAAAATATAGATTTTTGAAGATTCCCAAATCAAATTTTGAAGCTTTTCAAGGGTTTTGAAACGTTTTAAGATAATCAAAAATTTTCCTAAGATTACTGGGAAAATTTTATATATTTTTTTATTTTGAAAAATTAATTTTATCGGAATATTTCAAAAGATTTCAAAATAAATTTTGATAAATAAGGAACATTTGAAAAATTATCAATTTAGAAAAAATTCGGGTAAGTTTAAGATATTTCCATGTTTTAAACAAATTTCAAAAATAATTTTAAAGGACCCCGCACCAAATGTACAGAAAAAAGCCTTATGATAGAAAATTCTAAAAAAAATTTTTTCTTGTATTTTCGAACCTGCAAACTGAAAATTTGAAAGAAAAAGGTCAGAAAGATGGATAGTTTTCAGACAAACACTTGTCCAAAGTTTCGATTTTTACATGTATTTTAATGGAAAAATGCTTATTTTAGCAAAATGTTTTTTTCCCTCAAAAACGCTCTGATAGATTTGACTAAAACTTTTATATTTTGACGATCAGGTGTACCGGATCAAAAGATTCATACCCACGAACTAGAAAGATTAACGATTCTTTGGGTATACAGCATGTTTTTGGGGGTATTTTTGTACCCTAAACATCCAAGTAACATATGTAAATCATCATTTCTTAGTAACTAAAATCAATGGAGATTTTTATTCAACTGCTACGGTATGAAACGACTTTCCAATAAGTGGAATAAGCGTACATAGCAAGAATATGTTTTGACCAAATTTTAGGGGATTTTTTACCATCCCTTAAACAATGAGTCTGAAATTCCTAACGCATTAATCAATAATGAAAAATAATTTTATTTGTAAATGCATGAAAGCTGCTATTCTATGACAGAAAATAGTCGCGTACAACCCTAAAAACTTCTTAAAGCACTTTCAACCCTTCATCAGATGTAAAACTCACCCAAGCTACCCCTAAGTATTTTTAAAATTCAACGAAACCAACCTAATTCAAAAATCCGCCCAGTTTTTGCTGATAATAATTTCAATTGATGCCAAAGGGGCACACATAAAGTATCAACCCTTCAGCACATGTAGAACTCACCCCAGCCACCCCCGAATATTTGAAAAATTCAATAAAATCACCATAATGCAACAATTAACCTAATAGAACAGGTTTGCAGAGGTTGGTGCAAGTTCGTGTTTATGAATATTTGAATTTCCCACATAAAAGTACTGTTGCAACTTATTGGTACAGTTTCGTACAAGTTACAACAGGTTTTCTCAGGTTGGTACAAGTCCGAGTTTATGAATATTTGAATTTCCCGTGTAAAAATATTTCTATAAGTTATTGGTAAAGGTTAGAACAATATTAAAACTTTTTCGTGTAAAAATAGTCTTACACACTGTTAAAAATGTTTGCAATTTTAATATACATTTAATATACATTTGTATATCAAATCTAAAATCTAGGTATACGAAATCGCTATTAAGAGACTATTTTATTAAATTTCATATACCGCATATTGATCATTTATCAGAAAAGTCAGATATTTACACTTTACACAAATTAAAAACAATTTTGGCAGCAATTTTCAAGTATAAATAATCAAACATAATATCTTCTCCTAGATAAATATAAATTACACTGGTTTTTAAGAGAAAAGTTCAATTAAACAAATAATTAAGAAACCTAACCTCCAAGCACCTGTACTCACGGTAAAATTCTGACATTCACAGCGAATTTTAGAAAAAATTCTACCCGTACGTTGCACTTTGTTTGTAAGTAGGAATTAAGTCGACGAATTCAAGATTATTCCTTTATTTTTTAATATTTGACAGGATCTGAAGGAATCAAAGAACTTGTTGTTTTCACGCACTCTGTTTTACCGACTTTAATATACATGTATATTAATTTTACAACATGATGGTATATTAAAATTAATGTACGGTATGTGCAAATGACTTTACTCACATGTATATTAAATTTCGATCTGATTTTTTTAACAGTGCAACTTAATCGTACAAGTTGAAACCAGTTAAAGCAGGTTTGTACAGGTTGGTACCAGTTACTATTATTCATTTTCTGACAAATTATGAGTGTATTTATATTTCAATTATTACTACCGTTAATATCGCTTTGATATAAGTGCACTTGACTTATATTTTTTGTTATCAATTTTAACGTGTTTGAAAAAGTACGGTGTGAATTATCTTTGGTTATTTTCTGCCTTAATCTTGAAGTTTTTAAACATTTTTTTGCCCATTTGGCATCAACTGAAAACATTTTCAGAAAAATCCTGGTGAATTTTTGAATCAGGGTGAGTTTATTGATTTTTAAAAATATTTAGAGGTTGCTGGGGTGAGTTCTATATGTGCTGAGGGATTAAGACACTTTTTTGTCCCTTTGGCATCAACTGAAAACATTATCAGAAAAACCTGGCGTATTTTTGAATCAGGGTGAGTTTATTGATTTTTCAAAATATTCGGGGGTGGCTGGGGTGAGTTCTACATGTGCTGAAGAGTTGAGACTTTATGTGTGCCCTTTTGGCATCAATTGAAATTATTATCAGCAAAAGCTGGGCGGATTTTTCAATTAGGTTGGTTTTGCTGAATTTAAAAAAATGTAGGGGTAGCATGGGTGAGTTTTATATCTGATGAGGGGTTGGAAGTGCTTTAAGAAGTTTTTAGGGTTGTACGCGACTATTTTCTGTCACAAAATAGCAGCTTTCATGCATTTAAAAGTAAAATTATTTTTCGTTATTGATTAATGCGTTAGGAACTTCAGACTCATTGTTTAAGGGATGGTAAAACATCCCCTAAAATTAGGTCAAAACATATTCTTGCTTTGTACGCTTACTCCACTCATTGGAAAGTCGTTTTATACCGTAGCAGTTGAATAAAAATCTCTATTGATTTTAGTTACTAAGAAATGATGATTTACATATGTTACTTGGATGTTTAGGGTACAAAAACACCCCGAAAAACAAGCTGTATATTCAAAGAATCGTTATTCTTTCTAGTTCGTGGGTATGAATCTTTTGATTCGGTACGCCTGATCGTCAAAATATAAAAGTTTTAGTCAAATCTATCATAGCGTTTTTGAGGGAAAAAAACATTTTGCTAAAATAAGCATTTTTCCATTAAAATACATGTAAAAATCGAAACTTTGGACAAGTGTTTATCTAAAAACTGTCCATCTTTCTGACATTTTTCTTTCGAAATTTTAGTTTGCAGGTTCGAAAATACAAGAAAAAAATTTTTTTAGAATTTTTTATCATCAGGCTTTTTTCTGTACATTTGGTGCGGGGTCCTTTGAAAAGATTCTAAAATTTGTTTAACAAAATGTAGATTTTTAAAGATTTCGAACAAAAAATTGAGAACTTTTTAAAAGCATTTTCAAAGGTTTCAAAAGAATAAAAAAAATTATTAAGAATACTATGAAAATTGAAAATGATTGTTTATTTTGAAAAATTAATTTTAAGAGAATATTTAAAAAGGTTTCCAAAACTGTTAAAAAAGAATAGGGAAGATTTGAAGTCTTTATTTTTATTTCGTAGGGCTTATTATAAGTTTTAGGAAAAATCCGAATAGTTTTAAAAGATATTTGAAAGTCTTGAAAAAATTTTAAAAATAATTTAATCTTTGAAAAGATTCCAGGAATTTTTAAACAAAATGTAGATTTTTGAAGAGTTTGAATTAAAATTTGAAACTTTTTTAGGATTTTCAAACGTTTCAATAAAATAAAAAAAGGTTCTTGAGAAATATAAAAAATTATTAATTTTTAAAAATTAATTTAAAAAGAATATTTCAAAAGATTTTTAAACAAAAACAAATGTTAGTAATTTAGAACAAAAATCGAGTAAGTTTAAAAGATACTTAGAAGTTTTGAAACGATTAAAAAATAATTGAAAACTTGAAGAGATTTCAAAAAATGTAAAACAAAATGTAGATTTTTGAAGATTTGGAACAAAAAATCTAGAAGCTTTTAAGCGTTTTGAAAGGTTTCAAAAGAATAAACAAAAATTTATTAAGATTTCTAGGAAAATTGAAAATTATTTTTTGATTGGAAAAATGAATTTTAAGAGAATATTTAAAGTGATTTCTAAAATCATAGGCTATATAGAGTTTGGCGAACTACAATTTCTCTTCGGCGAAAAAGCGCATTTTACTACTTTGGTTAATTAATAATCTTTTTTTTTTTAAATTATGAACCGAAACTAAAATTCACAATTTGCGGTCTCCCCTTGTAAATGAATTGGATTGAATTTGAAAGTATTTAATTTTTTATTAGTTGCTTGAGATGTGTGTCGTGGTTCGGGACACTTGGAAAACCGGATCTCAAAATCTAGAAGGGAAAAAGTTGGATCTTTTGGAAAGCACTTACATTAAATATCACACTTACCTGGCTTTAGCTTTACATAATGCTGTTCAACATCATAACGCCACGTATTGTAAGTTTCAGAGTTTTTATTTTATTTTTTTATATTCATTTGTCATATTACTATTTACTAATAATTGTTCCATTTACAGTGGCAAGCTTGACATCTGCCTTTAATTGCAGTATGCCGACAACTTAAATCCGCCAAAATATCATTCGTGATTGTAAAATAGTGTATATACAAAAATTAGTATTGTTTATTATTTTTTTGTGAAACTTCACCGAGGTTTCGTTAATATTTGAGGTGCAATTTGATAATAGGACAAGCTTAATTAGAAACAGAACAAAATATCTTCTAAACTTCAGTTTAAAAATATGTACTAAAAAGACTGAATCAGTTTCTGTAATATAATAATGCCTTTAGTTTAAGTTGTAAATATTAAAATTGCCCAGCACTTGTGATATTTAATTTTATTCTTCAACGAATAAAAACTCTCTTTACTCGACGATAATCTTTATTTTACACCTTTCCAAATCCTGAAAATGTGAATAATAAATTACTTGAATTATCAATAAATGTTTATTCATTATTTTCAGACAGATTAACGCCTCAGCTTCGAGTCGAATTAATAGAAAAGTATATGAAAAATCAGAGGAGAAGTAATCGAACAGTTAGTGATCACGTGCTCGATATGAGTCAGAATTTAATAACAGAAGTGGCCTATCAAAATCTACCACCTTCCGGTCTTCCATTTCCAATGTCAATTCTGATAAAAAAACGTTTGCACTGGAAAAGAACAGGGTAGAAGATTACCCGAAGTTGAACAGGGTGTCTACTCACCTGCAAAACCTGGACTTGTCAGGGAATTTGTATATGCCTGGAAAAACCTGGAAATGTCAGGGAATTTTTTTTAAGTTAGGGAATTTTTTCGTGACCGTGCTTAAATTTTTTTTAAATTGTAATATGAAATTAAATAACAATGTTTTTTCATGTGTTAAAGTAGCTTTATATTACTGGATTTAACTATTTTTTTGAAAATTTGTTTCATTTGTTTGCAAATTAATTTTTTAGCTGAAAATTTTTGGTTGAAAATTAAACTATTTGGTGGAAAATTCATGTATTTTGTTGAAAAGTCATTATCTTTGGCTGAATTCAACTGGTTTTTATTTAAAATAAAAATATTTTTTGGTTTAATTATCAACTGTTATATTTTTCGTTGAGAATTCATCTTTTTTGGTTGAAAATTCAACTATTCTGTTGAAAATTTAACTACTTGGTTGAAAGTTAAACTCTTTTGTTAACAATACATTTTTTCGTTTGGAGATTCATCAGTTTAACTGAAAATTCATCTCTTTGGTAGAAAATTTAACTATTTTGTTAAAAATTATTGATTTTTTTCTTAATTAATTTTTGCAACTGAAAATTTAACTAATTTCTGGGAAACTCGTTTTTTCTTTAAAATTAATCTTTTTTAAATTGAAATTTTAACTAATCTAGTTAAATATTACACATTTTTAGTTGAAAATTCATCTCTTTGATTTAAAAATGAATTTTCGATTGAATATATAATTTCTTTAGTAGCAAATTCGTATATTGTGTTACAGATTCGTCTTTTTTGGTAGAAAATTAATCTTCTTAATTGAAAATTCATATTTTTTTGTTTGAAAACTCAACAGTTTGGATGACATTTATTTTTTCTATTTTGACTGAAAAATCATTCTTAGTTGAAAATACAACTGATGTTGAAAAGCCGTATTTTTTTGGTTGAATTCAACTGGTTTTAATTAAAAATTAAAATATTCTTTGGTTTAAATATCAAATACTACATTTTTGTTGAGAATTCATATTTTTCAACTATTTGGTTGAAAGTTAAACTCATTTGTTAACAATAAATTGTTGTGATTAGAAATTCATCAGTTTAACTGAAAATTCATATCTTTGGTTGAAAATAAATTTTATCCACTGAAAATTTATCTCTTGAATTTTTGATTGAAAATTTATCTTTTTTGTCAAGAATACAATCATTTGGTTCAAAATGTATTTTTTTTTAAACTCGTCTTTTTGGTAGAAAATTAAGTTTTTTACCTGAGAATGAAACTATTCCATTTTTTATTGTAAATTTTTATTTTTTAGTTGAACATTCAAATCTTGTTGAAAATTGGTCTTTTTGGTTTAATTGAACTGTTTTTTATTTAAAATTCAGAATTCATATTTCTTGGTTGAAAATTCAACTATTTGGTTGAAAGTTAAACTCTTGTGTTAAAAATAATTTTTTTGGTTGGAGATTCATCAGTTAACTAAAGATTCATGTCTTTGTTTGAAAATTTAACTATTTTGTTGAAAATTCGTTTTTATTGTTGTTGAAAATTAATTTTTTCATATGAAAATTTACCTATTTTCTTGAAAATTCGTTTTTTTGCTTAGAATTAATATTTTTTAAATTGAAAATGTAACTAATGCACTTATATATTTCATAATTTTAGTTGACAATTCATCTTTTTGGTTTAAAATGAATTTTTTCCACTGCAAATTTTAAGTATTGCATTTTTTATTGAGAATTTGCCTGTTTTAGTAGAAGATTCACGTACTGTGTTAAAAACACGTATTTTTTGGTCAAAAATTAATCTTATTGGTTAAAAATTCATCTTTCTGGCTGAATGCAGGTGTTTTTGATTTAAAATTACAATATTTTTTGGTTTAAATATCAACTATCATATTTTTCGTTGAGAATTCATCTTTTTTGGTTGAAAGTTAAATTATTTTGTTAACAGTCAATTTTTTTGATTGGAGATTCATCAGTTTAATTGAAAATTCATCTCTTTGGGTGAAAATTGAACTACATATTTTGTTGAAAATTCTTTTCCTTTTTTGGTTGAAAAGAAAAAAGAAACTTTTAGCTGAAAATTTAACAATTTTGTTGAAAATGCGTGTTTTTTGTTTCAAATGAATATTTTTTTAACTGAAAATTTAACTAATCCAGTTGAATATTTCATAATTTTAGCTGAAGTCATCTCTTTGGTTGAAAATGAATTTCTTCCACTGACAATTTTGACTGTTCAATTTTTTATTAAAAATTTACCTGTTTTAGTAGAAGATTCATGTACTGTGTTAAAAACTCGTCTTTTTTGGTCCAAAATTAATCTTATTGGTTGAAAATTCAACTATTCTGTTGAAAATTTAACTGCTTGGTTGAAAGTTAATTTTTAACTGAAAATTGATCTATTCCATTTTTGGTTGAAAATTGATATTTTTTGTTAAAAATTCAACTGTTTGGTTATAAATTCATGTTTTTTCTTGAGAACTCGTCTTTTTGGTAGAAAATTAATTTTTTTAACTGAAAATTAAACTATTTCATTTTTTTGTTATAAAAGTATCTTTTTTAGTTGAAAATGTAACTATTCGGTTGAAAATTCCTGTATTTTGTTGAAAATGCGTCTTTTTTGGTTTGAAAATTCAACTATTTGGTTAAAAAACAGCTATCTTGTTAAAAATGCAATATTTTTACTTGAAATATTAGGAATTCGAAGTATTTTAAATTGATTTTAATATAGTACCCATATTAATTTTATTAAAAGAATATATTTCCCTATTTTCGTGAAAAATCTTTTATTCAAAATATTATGTCAAATATGCGCTGAATTTTAAGTATATGAAGATAAGATACAAATTTGTTTGAATTATTCTTCAAATTTATGAAATTTAAAAACAAATTCAAGAAATGGTTAAATATATGTTTTAAATATTATTTATTCGATGGTTATAATATATTTAAGAATATCTTGTAATTAATTTGTCAACAAGTGAAAAATTAAACATATTAATTAAATTCCTAGAAACTTGTACCATTAAAAAATTACTTATCCTTTAATGAAGTTACTTTCACAAATGAAAAAACAGTTATTGAATTTTACATACAAATAGTACTATTTTTATGCATTTAGATATTTATAAGGACTGAAAAAAAAATTTATAATAAACTCACGAAACCGTATAGATATTCCAAGTCAATTAAAAAAAAAAGCGAAATACTTGAATGTCTGCGTACAATGCAAAATTATACCCGGAAAAAGCCGGGAATTGGCAAGGAATTTTTTTCCAGGATTTGAGTAGACATCCTGTTCAAGAATTTTAATCAAAATCTTTCATTTTCCCATACCCATTGGTCCATTTTCTTATTTCAGTGCGAGTCTTCAGTTACTAGAACACTTGCCTTTGAACGAGTGCGAGCAAAAATTTTCTTTTCTCAGCCGTTATTACCGAGATCGTATAATTGCTACAAGTTCTTCTCCTTGTATAACTTTTGATTTATCAGAAGATGCAATCCAAGAATCAAATTTGGGTGACTTTAATATCGGCATATCAGAATCGATGGTTTTTGAATCTGAAGAAGAAAGCGACTCAGATTAAACTCGAGATCTAAAAGGTATTTTTAAATCGAGTTCCGAACAAAAGGTCGCATAAATAAAAAAATTCGAAGGACTGCTTTAAAAAATATATTAGATTTTGAAGTTACATGCATAATTTACGGTTCTAAATACACGATTCGTACACGAGTAACGTTCCTTTATATACATTTTAATCCTTTCTTGCAATATTAGTTCAGTATTTCGAATTTTGTATATTTTACATTTGACTCGAGAGTCTCTGCATATTAATATTTAATTATTTACTATATGCTACACAATTATCAGAACTCATTCATTTACATCATGTATCGTTCAAACTGTATAAAAATGCTTTCATGATACCAAACACACCTTACGCCTCACTTGACAACATTTACAGTACACTTAATTATAATTAATTACATACTAAACACATTAGGAATATCTATTTGTATTACAAGTACATAAACGTCTAGAAAAAAAGAGAGATTTCAAAAAATATCTTAAGCTCCATACACATTTACAAAAAGAAAAAGAAATAAAGAAAACATCATTTCAACGATTAAATGATTCGTTGTTTCAAGTCATGTACAGGTCGCTAAAATGTTTTCGTAACAGAATAAGTGGCTCGAAATGAAAAAATTTGAAGATCTGTACAATTATAACAATTAGATGTGGAATGAACGACAGGAAAATTTAGCACCGAATGATTTTTTTTCAATGATATGCTCCTGAAGGTCTACGATGGATTTTGTTTTACATGGCCTTGGTGAAAAGTGGATTGTTAACTTTGAGCCAAGACGATGGTTCCATTTTGTCCGGATTGCGTGACAGAAGGCATATTTGTCTCATTTATACTAACTGGAGATGTCGAATGATTGTTCGCGCTCGCAGCCGCCAATGATTTGTTACGCAGCTCGAAAACTTGCTGGATCCCGTTTCGGAAGCAGAGGAAATTATAATCTATCACACCTGAAGAGAGTTTGTATTTAATTTCAGTTTGAAATAAATCGGGATAATTATTATTATAAATTATTAATTAAACAATTCATTCCAATTTAAAAATGGAATAATTATTTTCTTCTTGTTCTAGGAATTTAGGCAAATGCAGGGATCACAAATGTTCAGTAGTTCAATTCTAGGTAAAAAAGAGAATTTCATGTATTACTAAAAACTTTTCATATGATATGGGTATACCGTGAATATTGAATGAAAGTGCCATCTAATAGTAGCGCTTTTTTCTTTAGCAAGTTTTCTAGTCAATTTTTTGATAAAATTTTGTTTGGTAACTTGCTTTGAAAAATCTGTTGAACTTTCTAATGATTAAAATACGTTAGAAAAAAATTCAAGAATTTAAAAATGCTCATGTTTGAAATTTTTCGAATGTATTTTTATTAGTAGATAGATTCTGATTCCTTATTCTCATCAATTGTTTCTAGTGTCTTCATTCCAGTAAAGAACCCTGAGTTGTTCAAAGTATTTTCCCAAGTAAGCTAGAAAGAAATAATTTGAAAATACACAAAGATAACTAATTAAAAAACCGAATTTTTCTCTATTTGTTTCCCTGGACACTTAAATCTGTTTAATTATTATAGTTTAAAAAAACAGAAGTTACAAAATTATTGTTTACGAAAATAAAAAAATTATACATTTTTTTTAAACACGCAGTTTGCTGCACTGTAAACCCAAGTTGAAAATACAACTATTTGTTGCAATTTTGTCTTGAAAATTCAACAATTTGGTTGAAATTTTTTTCTTTCTTGACTGAAAGATCTTTTTCGATTAACAAATCAACTATATTGTCAAAAAGTCGTCTTTTTTGGATGAACGTAACTGTTTCTTATTTAAAATAAAAATTCTTATTGGTTGAAATATCAACTACTGCATTTTTTAGTTGAAAATTCATCAATTTAGTTAAAAATTCATCTCCTTGGTTGTAAATGTACCTATTTTTTGAAAATTCAACTACTTTGGTAGAAAATTCGTAATTTCAGGTTGAAAATTCTATTATTTTGTAGGAAATTCGTCGTTTGGGCTTAAAAATTCAACAATTTGGTTGAAATTTTGTTTCTTTCTTCACTGAAAAAACTGTTTTGGCTGAAAATTCAACTATTTTGTTGAAAATTTGTCTTTTTTGTTTGAAAATTCATCTCTTTTGGTAGCAATTTAATCTTTTTTTTCTTAATCTAATTTAAATTTAATCTTTTTTTTCTTAATCTAATTTAAATTTAATCTTTTTTTAATCTTTTAATAAATTTTGTTGAAGATTTGTCTTCTTGGTTTTAAAATTCATCTTTTGGTAGAAATTTAATCTTTTTTGATTAAAATGCAACAGTTGCTTCAAGATTAATCTGTTTTCGTAGAGGATTCAACTATTTTATTGAAAATTTAACAATTTGGTTGACATTTTTTTTCTTTCTTGACTGAAAGATCTTTTTTTACATGAAAAATCAACTATATTGTTAAGAATTCATCTGTTTGGTTGAATACGTACCTATATTTTTTTAATTCAACTATTTTTGTAGAAAATTCACCTTTTTTGTTGATAATGAGTCTTTTTGGATGAGTTCAACTGTTTCTGACTTAAAATTAAAATCTGTTTTGGATCAAATATCAATTACTACATTCTTCTTTGAGAATTCATCTTTTTGGGTTAAAATTTTTACTATTTGGTTGAAAAGTTAAAAATTCGTCCATTTGAATTGAAAATTTATCTATTTGGTTAAAAATGCAACTCATTGATTGAAAATTAATACGTTTTGGTTAAAGATTCAAATATTTTATTAAAAAATCGTCTTTATGGATGAATTCAACTGTTTCTAATTTAAAATACGAAATCATTTTTGGCAGAACTATCAACTTTTACAAATTTGTTGAGAATTCACTTTTTTTTGGTTGAAATTCGACTACAGGGTTAAAAGTTGAATCACTTTGTTAAAGAATTTCGTCTTTTTTGGTAACAAACTGTTTTTTATTCAAAATTAAAATCTTTTTTGGTTGAAACATCAAGTATTACATTTTTTGTTGAGATTTCATCTTTTTTGGTTCAAAATTTTATTATTTGGTTGAAAATTGGATGATTTTGTTAAAAAATCAACAATTTTGAGTCATACTTTTTGGTTGAAAATTCATCCTTTTGAATTGAACATTCATCTTTTTTTGGTACAAAAATAACCTTTTTTTATTAAGAAGCCGTCTTTCTTGGTTGAAAATTAAACTGTTTTGTAGAAAATTTGCCTTTTCAGCTTAGAAGTTCCAGAATTTTGTAGAAAATTCATCTATTTGGTGGAAAATTCATATTCTTTGGTAGAGAGTTAATTTCTTTATTGAAAATTAAACTGTTTTGTAGAAAATTGGCATTTACGGCTTGAAAAATCAACAATTTTGTAGAAATTTGATCTTTTTTGGTTGAAAATGCAACTGATTGGTTGAAAAATAAGATGTTTTGGTTGAAGATTCAACTATTTTATTAAAGAATCGTCTTTTTTGGATGAAGTCAACTCGTTTTAATTTAAAATACAAAATCCTTTTTGGTTGAAATATCAACTATTACAATTTTTGTTAAACTGTTTTGTACAAAATTGGTCTTTTCGACTTGAAACTTCATCTATTTGGTTGAAAATTCATATTTTTTATTTGAAAGTTAACTTTTTTGTTGAAAATTCACATTTTTTAGCTGAAAATTAAACTGTTTTCTAGAAAAGTCGACTTTATGGCTTGAAAACTTGACAATTTGGTAGGAAAGTCAACTATTTGGTTGAAAATTGAAATATTTGATTGAAAATAAACTTTTTTGTTGAAAATTTAACGGCTTTTGTAAACATGTCGTCTTTTTTGGTCGAATTAAACTGTTTGTGATTTAAAATCAAAATATTTTTAGGTTGAAATATCAACTATTACATTTTTCGTCGAGAATTCATATTTTTTGGTTGAAAATTAATAAACTACTGGATTAAAAGCTGAACTACTTTGTTAAAAATAAATTTGTTTTCGTTGAAAATTCATAATTTTAGTTTAAAATTCATATCTTTAGTTAAAAATCATAGATCTATTTGGTTGAAAATGCAATATTTTTACTTGAAATATTAAGAATTGAAAGCGTTTCAATTTTAATTTAATATTAGTACCTACATTAATTTTGTTTAAAAGAATTTATTCCCCTATTTCAAATTAATATCATCAAAAAGTATCTCTGTCAAAGCGTCTTGTTTTCTAATGTTTTGAATTTCTGTTTATAATTCGTAAAAAATTAATCAAAACCTTGTAAAAAAGGGGCAAAATTGGATCAAAATTCTCGATTTCAGGTGTTTTAGAGGATTTTTATAATTTAAGGGGAAAAGAGGGGATCAGGTGAAAAAATCTTACCCTGTCTTTCAAAGCTGTCTTCTCGCAATATACAAACAAGAGCTAGGAATTTGTTCACTTCTCGCAGGTAGAGAATTGTACCATTATTTAGTTTAATTAAACTAGAACTTTGACTGTCGAAGGCTGCTGCTTCTAGGTCTTCCCTCAAACTGCAAATAAGAATCCATCGAGGAATTAGTTTATTTTCTAAAAAAATTTCAATACTATTTAATATTATTAATAATTACTTACCCATATATACACGAAACATCAATTACGACGTCTATCATATCACAACAGAGTTCGTAACTTTGCATATCGACTGGAGAACTGTCTGTTGCGATGTAGATTTTTGAGACAACATCAAAGAGAAAAGCTTTCTCGATTGCAGAATTCTATATTGGATAATCAGTATTTTTTTAATTGTCTATGAAGAATAAGTCTCTAATATGTAATCTATAAACTTAATACTCACGGAAATAAGAATATTTAGCAAATTCTCTAAGGCAGGTAACTGTGGGATTAACTTCTGTACAACTTTGCTGAAAGCCTCGAATATACTATGATCATAAATAGATGTGAGATGGAAGCTCAAGTGTATTTGATCGCATCCTAAAAAATAAAAAAGTAACCAATGATTAATTGAACATAGATTTTGACTATTTTCAGTTTGCCTACCCAACAGATGATTTTAAATCCCCGGTTTTCTCCAGGAAACGGTCTGGGAATTATAAAATTATTTTAAAATTAATTAAACTTCTTTTTTAATCTTCACGTCCTAGCTCAAAATTTTAATTCGTTTGAAAATTTCTCTGTTCTATGTCAGAATTATATAATTCTTTTCGAAAATTCCCTACTCCAAATCAGAAACAGAATTTTTTGAAAATTCCCCGGTCGAAGTCAATTATTTTGGAAGATTCACTGTTCCAAGTCCATAATTCTTCTAGAAAATTTTTTCTTTACAGTCAGAATTATAATTATTTTGGAAACTTCCTTGTTCCAGATCTAAATAATAATTTTTTTTTAATTCTCTGATCTTTTTTCAACCCAAGTATAACTTAGAATTATAATTTTTTTCGAAAATTGCCCGTTTCAAGTCAATTCTTTTCAAAATTCACTGTTCAAAGTCAGAATTTTTAGACTTTCTCACACTTCTAAAGAGATGAGAAAAATTATATTATGGAAAAAAACATAGAATATCTTAATTTACGAAGTGTATGCCAACGGCCATATCACGCTGAAAAACCCAGTTCTCGTCAGATCACTGAAGTTAAGCAGCGTTGGACGCGGTTAGTACTTGGATGGGTGACCATTCAAGAATACTGACATGAGTGCTGTTGGCACATCGTGGGTGTGGTGAGCCCACACTTGTAGTTATTTATAACTACAAGAAAAACCTAGAAACACTACCCGAATCGGGTAGTGTCACGCCTACCCTGAAAGGGAAATGGTTTAATGGTATATATGCACTAGGCTGGTCCAAAAATGCATTGGAAATAATTTCACAATTCTGCTCAGAATTAACCACAGAATAAGAATCGAAAATTACTTTTTTAATTTCATCCAACAAGTATATTTTATAGGGTCCCAAGAAAACACCATAAGCGAAAAATTGGGTTTTCTGAGATTTTGGCGCTAAGAATTATTTTTCTGCAGTTTCTTTTAGCACAAATTGTTTCTAATACATACAATATTACTTTGTACTGATAATTAGATGTTTAATTACATTTTTTAAGCAATTTATTATTGATTATAGCAATTTTATCTAAGAATAGATACAGAAAGTACGCGGTTTTGTCTGAATTTTTCAATTTTTTCAGTCAGAGCGAGGATATAATTAATTAAAGTTAACAAAAACAATTTCTTAGACAATTTATTATTATTTATAACAGTATTATCTCAGAATAATGCTGGGAAGTTGCGTTTTTTTCTGAAATTTTCAATTTTTAGTCCACTTTTCAATTAGAGTGAGGTAACAATTAATGCAATTTAACAAAAATAATTGTTTAGACAATGTATTATTGTTTATAACTATATTCATTTATAGCTATGCTAGAAAGTTGATGTGTTTCTGCATTTTTGAACTTTGCATTGGTTTTTTAGTTATGAAAAAATAATAAAATACACATTAGAGAATAATTTTTTTAACAATCTCTTTATTGTGGATATATTTTTCTAAAATAAAACCAGATATTTGAAGTATTTAAATTTTCTATATGGACCATATTAAATGTAACTTTTCTTTGAAGTAATAACTGAAAGCGATTTTGTTTAAAATAATATTTTTTTAAATTAGAAAAAGAGTAAAAATTCTTCATTCCGAAAACAAATGGAACACTGGGGAAATTTTTAATGAATTAGCTTTTATTTTAAAAGGTTACTTTTAAGTTTTGAAGATTTCAAAATATGTAGAAAAAGAATCTGGAAGATTTTAGGACAATTTTTGAAATTTGCAATTTCAATACTTTTATGAAAATTGAATTGTTTCAAACGATATTAAAAAATTTTGTAAAGACTGAAAAATAATTGAAAACTTAACATTTCAAAAAATTTCAAATAAAATGTAAATTTTTGAAGATTTCGAAAAAAGAAGCTTCTTAAGAAATTTCTAAAGGTTCCTGGAAAAATTTCAAATGATTTTTTATTTTGAAAAATCAATTTTAAGAGAAAATTGAAATATATTTCAAAATATTTTAAATTATTTCCTAAAATTTCGAAAAAAGTGTAGAATATTTTAAAGCAAAATTGTTTAAATTGCAAAAATTGTTTAAGAATTTTGAATAGTTTGAAGAGAATAACAATTTTTTATTAGGATTCCCAGGGCGATTTTAAATTATTTTTTATTTTTAAAAATGAATTTTAAGAGAATATTTAAAAAGATTGCAAAGTATTTCCAAAATTGTCAACAAAGGAATCCGGAAGATTTCAAAAAATATATAAAATATTTAGAAGTTTTGAACAGATTCAAAAGTAATTAAATTTTTTTTTTAAGATTTCAATTTTTTTTAACAAAATGTAAATTTTGAAGATTACGACAAAAATTAGAAGCTTCTAAAAGAGTTTCGAAAGGTTTCAAGGAAATAAACAAATTTTCATAAGATTCCGGGGAAAAGTTTAAATGCTTTTTTAAGATTTCTTGCTTTTTAAAGATTTCTAAAAATGTCGAAAAAAATATGGCAGACTGTAAAACGATATTTAATCTTTTTAAAGATTTGAAAAAATATTACGAAAAATTCGAGTCTTTTCAAGTTTTAAAATATTTGTAATCTCTTTAAAACTACTAAAAGTCCTAAATATGTTTTAAACTGCATCGAATTTTCCCTAATATTTTGTAAAATCCTGTAAATCAAAAAAATTGTATATGAAATTTTGTAGATTCTTTTAAAATCTTCTGGAATTTTCTGAAAAGAATCTTAGGAAGATTCTCTCAGATCTCTAATTTGAGTGTTAACTTTTAACAAATAGTTATTCGAAAGTTTTAATTTTTATTAATGATGCTACTTATTTTAAGTTGATTAAAAAATATATATATTTACAATTTCAGATGATAACTAATTTATGAGTTGTAGTGTACACCGGATTCTGCGATTTCAAGAACTTAAAAAAGTTAATAATGTAAAAAAAATGCAAACAGCATCATTTACATTATCGTCATTTTATTACAATCGAATGAAAAATCCCGGTTGCTGAATTAAAATCTCGGTCATTTCCCGGATTTTTAATGTGAATAAAATTACCGGCCTTTTCCCGGCATCTCGGTCAGGTAGACACCCTGACTTTACTAATTAATACTAGTATTTTCGATAAAAGATAAATTACCAGAATCAACCAAATCGTCATTGGCCCTCGTATGAATATCCCTCTGTGTTTCCATTTTATAATCATCAGACAATCCATCGACTTTATGAATAAATACCTCGAATTTAATCGACTGGTTGACTTTGTAGGCTTTAGTGACCGTAAGATGTAATTTGTTCAACGCTTCCATGTAATCGTCTTGAGCGTCAATCACAAATACTAAAGCCCCGCAGCCACCGAAAATCATATCGCTATCAAAAGTTGGATCGAAAAAATCGATCTGTCCTGGAAAGTCCCAGATTTGAAATTGCACAAAGCTCGAGTTGCAAATATCGTCCTTGATGATTTTGTTTGTGCTTTCCAAAAAGAGCGTCTCGTTCGGGGACATTTTGTGAAAAACTACTTTTTGTATTGAAGATTTACCACTCCTGAAAAAGAAAATAAAGAGGCTTGTATAAAATACAGAATAGAAGTTATTGCAGTTTTTTTACATCGGATTATTTCATTATTTGGATTCCTTTTAGTGGAAATTTACCGTCTAAGACCCATTAGAAGAATTCTGGGTTTTTGATCTCCTGTTAACGGACCAGATGATCCATCTCCCTCTCCATCGAAAGTCGTGTAGCCAAAATCCTTGGGAAAAGAACCTACGTCATATCCCGACGGATATTGATCATCGTCATCCTATAGAGAAATTCAACATTTACTAATACTTTCATGATCTTTCAAAGACTTTTTGAGCTAATGAATCAGATAAAAACTCAAAATGGTCTGTAAAGAAATAATAAAGTTTGGGAAATTTTAAAAACTATTCAGGACTTTCGAAAAATTGTTTTTAATCATAGAAATTCTTTGAATAATTTTGTAAAGATATATTTATCCTTGTCACTAAGAACCGCATTAACCGTTATAACCTAAAATACCTTTAAAAAATACGGCGAAACGATTTCCAAAGTTGTCGAATAATTTTGGAAGAAATTATCATAAGAAAATTCTTCGAAAATTACGTAAACTTTTAGGTTTATTCTTTGATAATTAATATTGCTTTAAATATTAACTTTTTTATACGCTTCTATCTCGACTAGAATTAATATTATTTGAGAAATATAGTCAAAATTCAATACACGTCCAAAATCAATCATGTCCACCTCTATAGAATTTACCATTTTTAACCAAGCAAATGGATCTTAGGAATATTATTCTATGCTCTAGTACTTAAAAACGTAAAAGATAGCTTTAATAAAATTTTAGCAAAACATGAGTATAATTTTTACTTTTTTCAGAGTGGTGGAAAAACTTCATTTTCAAAATTCCCTGATTTTTTCCTGGCCAATTTTTCATTTTCCCTAACCATTATATTATATTCTTAATATATAGTATTATTATTATAATTACTAAAATTTCAATATTATAATTAATTATTTTTCAACAAAATAATTAAATTTTAATATATATTTAAAGACTAAAATATTAATCTTGTACCATTTTAAGCATAAAATAATAAATAATTTTCAAAATTATTTATTTATTCCAACAAAAACAGATGACTTTTCTGCCATGAAAGATGAATTCTCAATCCAAAAGGATGAATTTTCAACAAAACAGTTTGATTTTTAACTGCAAAATGTGAATTTTCAACCAAAAAGTTAACTTTCAACCAAATAGTTGAATTTTCTATAAAATTCTTGACTTTTCAAGCCGAAAAGACAAATTTTCTAGAAAACAGTTTCATTTTCAACAAATGAGGATGAATTTTTAATTTAAAAAGACGTTTTTTGTACCAAAAAAGATGAATATAAATTCAAAAGGACGAATTTTTAAACAAAACAGTTGTAATTTTTACAACAAAAAATAATTAATCTTCAATCCAAAAGGACGAATTTTCTGTGCTAATAGACGAACGTTTAACACAACAATTGAATTTGCGACCAAAAAAGATGACTCTTTAACAAAACACTTGTATTTTCAAACAAATAATTAAATTTTCAAGAGCAAGTGTTGAATTTTTAACCAAATACTTGAATTTTCCAGCTACAAAGATGAATTTACAACCAAATAGTCGAATTTTCAAACATAAAAGATTAAACTTTAACCAAAAACAGTTTCATTTTCAACTGAAAAATTGAATTTTCAAGCTAAAAAGTCCCCGAAAAGATGAATTTTCAACAAAAAGTCCAAACTAGTCCCATTTGAACGAAAGGAATGATTTTTCAACAAAATAATTAAATTTTAAACGAGAAATTCGCATTTTCGACCTGCAAAACTGAATTCTCGACCTAAAATGTAATAGTTGGTAATTCAACTAAAAAAGGTGAAATTTCTACAAAAAAGAGATGGACTTTCAAAATATTCCATAAACTACATAAATTTTCAAACAAACAATTGAATTCTCAACTAAAAAAGAATAATTTTCAACAAAAAAATAGTCAAAATTTTAACCAAAGAGATAAATTTTCAACTAAAATGATGAATCTGCACAAAAAAAATGAATTTTTAACAAAGTAGTTCAACTTTTAACCAAAAATAGACATTTTTAACCAAAAAGTCCAATTTTCTATAAAACAGTTGAATTTTCAACACGCAAATAATATTGATTGTCTGCCAAAATGTCTGTCAACTAAAATGATGAGTCTTTGACAACAAAAAATAAATTTTAAACAAAGGAGTTCAACTTTCAACCCAGAAGTTCCAGCCAAAGTCGAATCATAGAAAACCTGATGCGATTTGAGAAAGATTATTTTTTTTAATACTCTTGTGCGGTTAATTTATAACTTTCAAATTATCTAATAAATGATTGTAAATATTATAAATGTTTTATGATAGTGCTTTTCGCTGAAAATTATTATTTAACAAAAAAATGAATTTTAATATAAAATCATAACATTTAAAAGAAGACTTATATTTTTGTTTCAATTTTTAGGTTGTATTAGTTTTTCTACTGGAAATTAGCATTTTTAAACAAAAATCGTCCTTACCATTCACAATTCAACCATTTTAGGTTATATTAGCATTTTACACCGTAAATACGTATTTTTAATCTTTTTAATCACAAATGATTAGATTTCAAGAATTAAAAATTTTTCAATAAATTACGTTATTCGGTTTTGTTAGCGTTTTTTAAACAAAATTTGGTAGATTTTAAAGTTTCATAATTTTTTTACAATTTTACGTTACGTTAGACTTTTACACCAAAAATTTGTATTTCAAAACGAAAATTCTTATAATTTCAACAAGATTCAGAATCTTTCAATAATTTTGGATTTTTGAAGTGTTTTTTTTTCTCGAAAATTTGTATTTTTAATTAAAGAACAAATTAGATTTGAAAGAAGATTCACAACTTTGAACTATTTTAGGTTACGTTATAGCGTTTTACACACGAAATTGGTAATTTAAAATAAAAATCATTATCATTATCATTATAATTATAATTATAATCATTATCAAGATTTAGAATATTTTTACATTTTTTTTATTATTCTAGCGTTTTTTATGGAAAATTTGTATTTTTAATTAAAAAAAAACGAAATTTAAAAAAAAATTCACAACTCAACAATTTTAGGTTAGTTAGTGTTTGACAATTTACACGAAAAATTAGTATTTCATAACAAAAATCATCATAGTTACAACAAGATTTGCAATTTTCGAACCGTTTCAAGTTATATTAACGTTTTTTTACAGGAAGTCGGTTTCTTAAAAACAAAAATTATGAGATTCAAAGGTTAATATTTTTGTACAATTTGAAGTTACGTTACAGCGGTTACACCGAAAATCAGTAATTTAAAACAAAATCATTATAATTTGAATAAGATATACAATATTTTTAACCAATTTAGATAGAGTTAGTGTTTTTCGTCGAAAATTGGCATTTTTAATAAAAATTATTATAATTTGAACAATATTTAAAATATTTTAATCATTTTGGATTTTTTAAAGTGTTTTCGTCGGAGATTGGTATTTTTAATTCGAAAAAAAAACATTTGAAAGAAGATTTACAACTTTGAACCATTTTGGGTTATGTTAGCTTGCATCCTAAGTTCATATTATCCATATTATCGAACAAAAATCATTATAATATGAACAAGATTTAGAATCTTAATATAATTTTAGATTATGCAGGTGTTTTTTGTCGAAAATAGGTATTTTTAATCGAAAATAAAAATTATTAGAATCAAAGGTTCATATTTTTTAACAACTTTAAGTTACGTTACAGCGGTTACACGGAAAGTCGGCAATTTAAAACAAAAATCATTATAATTTGAATGATTTATAATCTTTTTAACCAATTTAGATTACGTTATTGTTTTTGTCGAAAATTGGAATTTTTAATAAAAATGTCCGTTTTTGAAGAAGATTCACAAATTTCAACAATTTTAGATTATGCTAGCGTTTTTCACCAAACATTGATGTTTTAAAACAAAAATTATTATAATTTGAACAAAATTTAGAATCTTTTAATAATGTTTTTCGTCGGAAATTGGTATTTTTAATTGAAAAAAAAATAGATTTGAAAGAATATTTACAACTTTGAACCATTTTGGGTTATTTTAGAGTTTTGCATCAAAAGTTGATATTATCGAACAAAAATCATTATAATATGAACAAGATTTAGAATCTGCATATAATTTTAGATTATGCAAGTGTTTTTTGTCGAAAATAGGTACTTTTAATCACACACCAAAAATTGGTATTAAACAAAAAATGAATATAAGGTAAACGCCCCAATAATCGTGATGCCAATTTTTTTGCTTTTTATTTAATTTTAATGAATGTAATTTCTATTTACTGTTATAAAATGCTAAAAATAAGTGGTGTTTATCATTAAAAGTTATTTTTAAGATATTTTTTTAACAATATATTCAAATTATAACCAAGTTTCACGATTACTGGGACATTTACCTTTATTTGAACGAAATTTACAATATTTTAACAATTTTAGATTATGTTAGTGTTTTTTGTTTGAAATTGGTATTTGTAATCACAACTTTTGATAAGTTTAGGTTATGCTAGCGTTTTACACAAAAAATTGGTATTTTAAAACAAAAATCATTATAGTTCGAACAAGATTTGCAATCTTTGAACAGTTTCAGGATATATTAACGTTTTTCACAGGAAATCGGTCAGTTTGAACAAAAATTATTAGATTTAAAAGAATATTTACAATATTATTTTTGACAATATAATAGGTTATGTCAATATTTTTCGTCGAAAATTGGCATTTTTTTATCAAAAATACAACGATTTGTCTATATATTTTTAAAAAATATTATACATTTATTAATTCTCAAGTTAAGACATCAAGTTTCAACAATTATCCAAATGATTGTCCTAACTTTTCTATTATTTTAGATACTATGAATTGCAAAAATTGTGTATTAATATTAATTTTATATTTTAATTCAATAACTGCATGAGACAACAAAAAATAATCGCGAGCGTAGCGCGCGTGTTTGTTTTCTACAGTTTTCTTAACATTTTTAAATAAACATACGACAATAGCTTATTGTTTGTTAGACAAAAATAATGTTTAAAATAAAGAATCATTCGAATCCATTGTATATGTATTCAATTTCCAGTTGTAAAAAGAGAAAATGAAAAGAATAAAAGAGATTTTTCTCAGCATGGTAAGAAAAGGCCTAATTTTATTCAAGACTGTTGTCGTCAATGAGCGAGATTTCTAATCTGTTGTTGAAAAATGGATAAAAGTTATCACGATAAAAACTGAATTGTTGGTTGACTCACCATGTCTGGATTCGACAGTTGTCACCCTTGTCGTGAAATTATTTTCTTTTCAGAATAGAGCCAGAGCTCAAAATGTTGCCCCTTGTCTTTTATTTCCTTGCCCAATTTTTGCCCTTGGTCCACGAGGCCCACAAAACCAAAACACAATCCCACAAAAATTCTGCGAACGTAAACTGAACACCCTAAACACACAAATAGCACCAAATAGGTGGGCGGAAAAGGGAATGGTGGGAATGGGAATCTGGGAATTTGTTGGAAAAGAAACGGACGAAACGAAACAGAAAGTTTCAAGAAACTTTGGAAACGTTTCAAAGATTCAAATATTAAGGCGGGGAAATTTGTAATATTTAAAAATGCTATTAAGTGTCACATTTAAACATTTAATTATGTATATATATATATATATATATATATATATATATATAATTATTAATATGAAATCAATGTTACTATGTCTTAACATTAAAATAATGTCCAGATTAAAAAGTGTGTAGTGCGAAATCAAGAAGTGTGAAGTGGAAAATTAACTTTATTTTGTAAACAAATTTTCCAGCTTTCTAAGCTAATATTTCTAAAGTATTAAGAATTAAACAAAATTCTTATTTATCGTATGTTTCACAGTCTTTCCCCTTTCCACCTTTCTCTCGTTTTTCCACTTAAATGCGAACTGAATTAATAGAACCAACAATAAGAAAATACAACTATTTTTCGTTGAAAGTTTATTCTTTTTGGCTGCAATTTTTATTATTATATTTTTGGTTAAGCATTCATTTTTTTGTTATAAATTAAATTATTTTGATTCAAAAGTCAACTATTTGGTGGAAAATTAATTCATTTAATTGAAAATTCAAATTCATTGTGGAAAATTTGTCTTTTTGACTTGAAAATTTGACAGTTTGGTAGAAATTTTTTTTACTTTCTTGGCTAATAAATCTTTTCTATTTGAAAATTCATCTCTTTTGGTAGAAACTTAATTTTTCTTGGTTAAAAATGTTACTATTTTGCTTGAAAATGTACTTTTTTTTAATCACTTTTTTTTACTGAAAATTTAATTGTTTCAGTTCAAGATTCATCATATACGTTTAAAGTTCATTTCTTTGATTGAAAATGTAACTGTATATTGTTTAAAAATTTGTTTCTCTGGTTAAAAATTAATTTTTCTGACCAAAAATTTAACTATACCAGTTGAAGATTCATCATATAAGTTGGAAATTTATCTCTTTGGTCGAAAATGTAGATTGTTTATTGAAAATAGGTCTTTTTTGGTAGAAAATTAATCTTCTTGGTATAGACAATTCATCTATTTGATTAAAAGTCGAAATACTTTGTTAAAAATTCATTTTCTGTTTGTTCAAAACTCATCATATTATATTATCAATTATTATGTTAATTATATTATATTAATTTTTTGCTTGAAAATTCAACTATTGATTAAAAATCAACGTTTTTGTTGAAAATTCATATTTTCGGGCAGAAAATTCGACTGTTTTGCATAAAATTCGTCTTGTTGGCTTGAAAATTCAACAATTTGGTTGACATTTTTCTGATGAAAAATCATTTTTGGTTGAAAATTCAACTATTTTGTTCAATTGTCGTTTTTTTGGTTTGACAATTCATCTCTTTTGGTATAGCAATTTCATACTTTTTGATTTGAAAATTTATCTATTTTGGTTGAAAACGCAACTGCGTTTAGTTGAAAATTAATCGATTTTGGTTGAGGATTTGACCATATTGTTGAAAATTCATCTCTTTGCTTAAAAATTACTTCTTGTTTTTACTGAAAATTTTATTATTTCAGTTGAAGATTTATTATATAAGTTCAAATTTAATCTCTTTTGTCGAAAATTTGTTTTTTTTTTTGTTAATTTTTTTTTTTTTTTGCTGAAAATTTAATTATTTCAGTTGAAGATTCATCATATAAGTTGAAACTTTGTCTCTTTGGTCAAAATTTTAAATTGTTTATTGTAAGTTGGTATTTTTGATATAAAAATATTCTTCTTCGTAGAAAATTCATCTATTTGTTTAAAAATTCAACTGTGGTTAAAAATGAACATTTTGGTTCAAAAATCATATTTTCGGTTAGAAAATTCGACTGTTATGCCTAAAATCCGGTTTTGTGGCTTGGAAATTCAACATTTTGGTTAAAAATTGTTGTTATTTCTTGACTAAAAAATCATTTTTGGTGGAAAATTTCACTATTTTGTTTAATATTCATCTTCTTGATTTGAAAATTCATCTCTTTTGGTATAAATTTAATGTCTTTTGGTTAAAAATGTAACTGTTTGATTATTTCTAAATTTGAATTTGTTGAATTTTGTTGAAAATTCGTCTTTTTTGGTAGGAAATTAATCTTCTTGCTTGAAAATGGACCTTTTGGGTTGAAAACTAAACTTTTTGGTTAAAAATTCATCTATATTGTTGAAAATGCAATATTTTTACTTGAAATGTTAGGAATTTAAAAAGTTTTAAATTGAATTTGGTATTTCATGTTGTGACGTCTTCTGGCAAGATGTCTGCACGCTGAGGGCCAAGCAATAATACATACCAATCCCATGGGATGAAAATGAAACTTAATTTTTTAACTAACTTAGAAAAAATGATTTTTCACAATAAGTGTAAATATTTGGATATTCTTTTTTATTTTTCAAAAGCTGTGCAATTAAATACCAAACATGTTACAAAAAAATTATCGATTTTATTATATAATTGAATAGCTTTTGAAAAATAAAAAAGAATATCCGAATAAAATTCTGGTGAAAAATCATTTTTTTCCAAGTTATTATAAAAATAAAGTTTCATCACATGCATTTAGTATTATTGTTTGGCCTTCGGCGTGCAGACATCTTGGATAACTCCCACCTAACCTGATATACACCTGTTTCCTAAACGAAACGGAACGGAGGAACAGAAACTCCGCATGGCGCGAAATTTAAAGAAGATCAAAATCTAAATGCTGATAAGTAAAAAACGAAGAAAATATTAAGATAATCTAGAGAAAAAAGCGTGAAACGCTAAAGACTCAGAAACTTGCCAGGACAATATTAACTGTTTTAACACTTCACTTATTTTTGACGTCTGCTTTAAAAAAATTCAACCTCAGGTCCGTATCTATTCAGCATCCCATACCCCCCAGACCTAACGAAACATAACCTCAAATAAAGTGCGGTGAACTCGAAACGTCGAAACACTGGAGAATATTTCATATTTTTATTGAATTGCGCAGTAAATGAAAATGATAAATCTTTGGAAAGCATCCAAAGATATTGAAAATTCTGTAAATCAGCAAAGATCTTCTAGAAATCGAAATTCCGAATGTGACATATGAGAAGTACGAGCCATCGTGAGAAGGAGACAGACGGAAACGTCATTCAACATCATTTCACTTGATTTGATTTACACACGAAAGATGCAAAAAGTTGCATCTTGCAATACAGCTACGCGTTCTTATGCTGGTTTTACTCGATTGGCTTCTTCTGCACCTTCAGGAAAAAAGCGGAGATTTTTGTTCGTGTAAAAAAGGTGCTTTTTGACGTCTTGACAAATTGGTGAAGGTTTGAAGAGCAGAGAAAACGTGAAACTCGTGGAGAAAACATACATAAAGTGATGTTTGGTTCTCCGTCGTCAAATTCGTCCTCTGATGAGGTTCAGGGCGACCATGGACTTGCAGAAGGTGTCAAACGTAAACCCGGGCCGAGAGCACGAAGACATCCACACAGAGATTTCCGCGAAACAAATCGCCCAACAGGTTAAGTTTATTAACTTTATATTTCTTTTTTGTTATGCTGAAATTTTGTATATAACTATTTACTATTTGTTTTCAAGGATGAATTTAAAAATTAGTTCAGGGTTATTTTTTTCTTCCTGAAAAATGTGGGTTACTTTTTTGAGAAGAAGATTATTTCACAGATTCCTTTGAAGGGTTTATTTAAAGTAGCTGGTAACTTTCTAACTTGTTTTTATAAGTTTTAATAAGATACATTTCTCCTGGAAATTCATTTTACTCTGAAATACTTTCGGGAGTAAAGATGTTTACTTCTATTTTAAGATTCCTGCATTTTAGTAGAGACTATGATTATCAGGAAACCGGAAAATGTTATTAAATTTACTTATAGATTTTCAATTATTTTACGTTTTGGTAGAAAAAACCTATTTAATCACTTTAAGGTAGTTGTCGTGACTAAAATCAGGAGAAAAAATGGTGTTTCTTTGATTTTAAGAATGAAAATAATATTACTGTTGATGTAATTTCAAATAAAAACAATGATTTTTAATAAAACATTTTTGAAATTTACAAAAACAATTTACAGGGTGGCAGCTGGCCTGGGAAACTGGGAAATGACCGGGAATTTTTAGAGACCGGAAGAAAACGAGAAATGATAGTAAATTTATTATTTGACCGGTTTTTAAAAAAGTTTTCACGCTTAAAAAAGTTCTATGAAAAATACCTATTTCATTTTTCAATATATTGCATTGTTTACGAGAAAGATTACAAAATTATATTTTTAGGAAAAAAGATTCTACCGTACTCAAAAATGGTTTAGCCCACTTAAAGCTGATAGGATGTTTTTCTTCTATTGGCAGACAATTTTCAAAAATATTAAAAAGAATAAGAATAGATAAGTTTTTCCACAAAATATTTTTTTAATGTTTTGAAAATTTGCCAAAAAAGTTATTTAGCCCGCACATTTAGCTCACAATATGTTAAAAACTCAGTTTTGAATTTTATTCAATTTTTAACTGTTTTGAAAATTCAAGAAAAAAACGAATTTAGCGTGAAGATAATCAGTTCTTGTAAATATTAATTACTTATGATTTTTTTAATTTGAAATGTAGTTCAATTAATAAAAATTTAACAATAATTGATTTTTCCAGAAAATTGTAAATTTGTTCAAAATTAAACAATTTAGAGATTTTAACGTTGAAAATTGAACTGTTTTAATTCGAAAGTCTTAGTAGTCAAACAAATGTATACGTCCGATTTAAACTTTGTAAAATATTTTCATTTTAAAAATAATATCAAACGAATAGATTCATAATTAAACGCTTTTATTTAATTTCAAATACTACTCATATATTATTTCAGTCTAAAATACTTAATTTTTAATACATTCAATTTAAATTTTTTCAATTAAAAAAAAACAATTTTTTAATATGAAAATTTATATGAAAATGAAATATTAAAAACTGTACAATTTTTAACTGAATTGTTTGAAATAGACTTGAACCGTTGAAATCTCAGAGTATTGAACGTAAAAATCTTAATTTTTTAGTTTGTAATTTATAAATTAAAGTGTTGTATTTCGATGTATAAATTGCTTCAAATGGTATAATTTTGAAAATTTACAAATTTACTCATTAATTCTTCTTAAAACAATTTTTTAAGAAGAAAACGTTTTTTAAACATATAACTGTATTTGAAGATTATCTAGGTATTTTTTAAATTGGAAACCGTAAAGTCGTAGAGAATGTTTTCTCTAAAAAAAATAGGCCATGATTGATTAAAACTCAACAATTAAAAAAAATTGATAATAACTGACAGAAAAAATTCAATCACAAAAACTATGGTCAAAAGGCATGTTTGATAATATCATTTCAATCCTTAAAACCATAGAAATTTTTTGCTTTCAAAGGCCTGATTTTTAGAACGAAAACTACAGGCCTCGGACTTAACAAACTATTGACATTGTTTTACATTTTTTTTGAGCGATGACACTATTTTCTCATAATTGTCCGCTAATGCCACTCTACTTTTCCTTGAAAAATATTTTTTATCTTCTTCGCTAATTGGCTAAAATAATAATTACGTCCGCTATCTCGACGAATCACATCATACCGGAAAAATTGGGTCAATGGCTGATTAAGCGCCATTTGTAACCAAAAACGATTACATTTCTACCAAAAGAGATAAATTTTCAAAAAATACAGACGAATTTTCAACAAGAGTTAAATTTTCTACGAAATAGTTGAATTTTCAACAAAGAAGATTAATTTTTTACCAAAAAGGACGAATCTTCAACAAAATACATACATTCTTAACCAAATACTTGAATGATTGAACTACAAAAAAATTAATTTTCAATCATAAATTTTATAGTTAATTTCCATATAAAAAAATTAATTTTAAATAAAAAAAACAAACAAATTTTCTACGACAAAGTGAACTTTCTACCAAATTGTTGAATTTTCAAGCCAAAAAGACTAATTACATTTTTAGTTTAAAAAATGAATTTTTAACAAACAAAGAAAACGAATTTTCAACCAAAAAAGATGAGTTCTTAACCAAATACATACAATTGTAACAAAAAAGTTGAATTTTCAACAAGTTACATACATTTTCAGCTAAATAGTTTCAACAATGCATGTGATGTTAGTTTAAATTTTAGTTGATTAATTTTTCGTTTATATTTTTTTAGATTTTAAAAATTTGCAACTAAATTGTTGAATTATTAAACTACAAAAATGGAGTATTTAAATTTTCATTTAAGGAAATATGAATATTCCACAAAAAAGTTCATTTTCAACAATTCAGTTGAATTTTTAGCAAAAAAAAAAAGAATTTTTAACTTAAATTGTGAAGCTTTCTTTAACAAAAAAAAAATGAATTTTTAAGAAAGTAGTTCAAGTTTCAACCAAGGAGTTGAATTTTCAACTTAAAAAGATGATTTTTCAAGGATAAATAATTTATAATTTAAAATAAAAAACTGTTAAATTTAACCAACATAAACGAATTTCTAACAAAATAATTGAATCCTCAACTAAAGCAGATTAATTTTCAACCAAAAAGTTGCATTTTTAACAACAACAAAAAAATGATTTTTTATAACAACAAAAAACAATTTTTTAACAAAATGCAAAAATTTCCAGTCAGATAGTTCAATTTTCTACCAAATTGTTGAATTTTCGAGCCAAAAATAATCATTTTTTACAAAAAAATTGAATTTTCAAATGAAAAGTTAATTTTTAACCAAATCAGGTTGATCTTTAACCAGACAGTTGCATTTTTAACCAAAAAAAGAATTTTATAATAAAAAATAATTTAAAAAAAATCGTATAATAGACTTTTGAATCGAAAAAATTAACTTTCAACGAAAAATATTTAGATTCTCTTATTGGGTTCTATTAGATCAGTTCGCATTTAAGTAGAAAAACAAGAAAAAGGTGGGAATAGGTAAAAGACTGTGATACCCGCGAAAAATAAATAATAATTTTGATAGATTATAGACTAAAGAATAATAGTTTAAATAAACGTTGAACTTCATTTTTATTACTTTAAAAATATGACTTTAGAAAACTGGAAATTTTGCTTAAAAAATGAGGTTTAGTTTCCATTGCACATAAGTTCAATACATGACAAATTTTATGACACTATTTTCACACTTTTCTCCAAATTTGTCACACTATTTACACTGTTTTTGATCTCTGAAGTGAGTCCGAGGCCCGCAACTACCTTAAATGTCATTCGATATATGAATTATATTTAACAGTTGTAAACTTTTTTCAGGATCTGAATCGACGCGCCGAGAAGAGAATCCATTTAGCTTCAAGCACTTCTTGAAAAACGATTCTCAATCAAATTATAATTATGCAGGAGCAAGACCGAAGGTTTACACTGTGCATTCAGTAAACAGCGAATCTAGTAGTCATGAAAGAGAAGGTGGAGTTTATCCTTGTAATCCAACCGAGTTACCAGATTTTGTCCAGGATCATTTAGTGATCGAGCAATGTTATGTTGATCATGACAGAATCACATCTCCTGCCACCGACGTCGACAACCTGCCCGATTTTGCTTTAAATAGCATGGAAAGGCGACTAAGGCGACACTCTAATGACTCTAAAAGGCACCAGGTTGATGGCGAAAAGAATTTTTCGTTCGATCTTGCTGATCATTTAGACAGGAGGAGTAGGAATCATGTTTCCTCTAATTCTTCTCATCCAGATCCGCTGGATTTGCCTAATTTTAACAGCAACGAAAATGCTGGTGGATCTGAATCTCGAAGTAAGAACACTTTTAGAGAATCCTTTTCAATTCTTGCGCTTTAACCCGTTGACATCACACCTCTAAATAATAACATTGGGGTCCAATGACTGATATTTCACAATAACATTTTTTCTGGGCATATCTTAAGGTCTCTTCTTTATGATACACTAATTTTCTTTTATTAAATTAGAATTTAGCATGAGGAAAAGATTTGAATAAAAAGATACGTATCCGTAAAGATATGTAGTTCTAAAATCGGTCTGGGGTACTTTGGACCCCAGATGATCTCAATGGGTTAATTGCCGTGTAAAAAGGCTTTTTTACAATATCAGGGTGTCTACCTGACGGGGAAAACCTGGGAACTTGATTCTCGAAATCCGACGTACACTCAAACTCATAAAATAGTATTTATCTGAAATTTTAAATAATTTTGAGTTTGAATAGGAAATTTTGCGAAGCAATATTATATGTAATTCTGAATTTGATCAAAAAATTTTCTAAACAAAATTTTAGTTCAGATCTGGAACAAAGCATTTTACAAAAGAATTATAATTCTGACTTAGAAGAGGTAATTTTTGACAAGAATTATAAGTCTGGATTGGAACAGTGAATTTGCCAAAAAAAAAAATTAAAATTCTGAGTTAGGACATATAAATTTCAAAAAGCAGTATAATTGCCACAGATTTCACAGTCTTTCCCTTATTGCCTATTCCCCTCTTTCCCCTTTTTTACAGAATTCTTATTTCCCTTGTTTTCGAGAAACTTCTCCTTTTCCTAGTTTTTTCGCTTGAATGCGAACTGAATTAATTTAATCTAATAAGAAGATCCAACTATGTTTTTGGTTGAAAGATAATTCTTTTTAATTAAAAGTTGAACTACTTCGTTAAACATTCATTTCATTGGTTGAAGTTTGAACTACTTTAGTGAAAAATTTGTTATTTTTGGGTAAAAAATTAATTTTTTGATCTGCTTATTCCATTCGGTTGAAAATTGATCGTTTTTAGATGAAAATGCAATATTTTTGTTGAAAATTCGTCTTTTTTGGTATAAAATTAATCTTCTTGGTTAGAAAATCAAGTACTTGGTTTAAAATGAAGTTTATCGTTGAAAATTCATATTTTCGGGTTAAAAATTTAACTGTTTTGTAGAACAAAAAGTTGTTTGGCTTAAAAATTCAACTGTTTTGTTCAAAATTCGTCTTTTTGGCTTAAAATTATATTACTTTGGTAGAAAATTCAACAATTTGGTTGTAATTTTTTTTCTCTGAACTGAAAAATCTTTCTTGGTTGAAAATTTCACTCTTGTCTTGAAAATTCATCTTTTGGTTTAAAAAATCATCTCTTTTGGTAGAAATGTTATCTTCGTGGTTAAAAATGCAACTGATTGGTTAAAAAATCATCTGTTTTCGTTAACGATTCAACTTTTCTGTTAAAAAATACGCCTTTTTTGTTTGAAATCCATTGTTTTTGATTTAAAATAAAAATATCTCTTGTTTCAAATACCAACTATTACATTTTTCTTTGAGAAGTCATATGTTTTGGATGAATTCAACTCTATTTTATTTAAAATTTAAATCTTTTTGGTTGAAAATTAATTTTTTTTATCTGAAACTTCAACAATGCCATTTTTGCTTACAAATTCATCTATTTTGTTGAAAATATAATATTTTTGTTTGGAAGGGTAGGGATTTAAAGCATTCAAAATGAATTTAGTATAGTACCCACATTAATTTTACATACAAGAATTTATTCCTCTATTTTCGTGGAAAATTTTTAAAATGCAACTATTTGTTTGAAATTTCGACAGTTTGGTTGAAAATCATTTTTGTAAGTTGAACATTCAACTATTTTGTAAAAAAGTCGTCTTTTTAGAAAAAAAATCAACTGTTTTGTTAAAAATTCGTCTTTTCGGATAGAAAGTTCGACCCTTTGTTTTCGAACTATTTGGTTTAAAATTTGGTTGAAATTGAACCTTTTTTGTTTGATTATTCGACCATTTGATTAAAAATTGATGGTTGTAAGTTGAAAATTCAGCTATTTTTTTAAAAATCATTCTTTCAGGATTAAAAATCAAAGGTTTTCGACAACATTCGACTTTTTTAATTTAAAAACTCATCTTTTGTTGAAAACTTATCTCTTGGTAGAAAATTAATTTTTGTTGTTGTTGAAAATTCAACTGTTTAGATGAAAATTTAGCTTTCTTGGTAAAAATTAATCTCTTCTTTTAAAAATTTCATCTTTTTTCTTTAAAAATGCAACTGATCGGTTGACAATTAACAATCTGTTTTGGTTGAGGATTCAAGTGTTTGGTAACAAATTAATTTTTTAGGTAGAAAATTGATCTTCTCGGTTGAAAATTCATCTTTTTGTTTAAAGATTCAACTATTTTGTTCAAAATTCGTATCTATTGCTTGAAAGTTAAACTGGTTGTAAATGCAAGTTTTTGGTCTAAAACTTTGTTGTTGAAAATTCATCTCCTCAGGATTAAAAGTCAACTGTTTTTTAAAGCATTCGACTTTTTAGCTTGAAAACTCAACTCTTTTCTTAAAATTTCATGTCTTTTGGCAGAAAATTAATCTTTTTTTTGTAAAAAAAGTCAACTATTTTGTTGAATATTGAATATATTTCGACTTGAAATCTTAATCCTTTCATATTGCATTCAATATGGTGCCTAATACCTATACATTAATTTTATTTAAAAGAATTTCTTCCCATATTGTTCCCCTATTTTCGTAAAAAATCACCCTATTTCCCCTGTTTTGATAGCATTTTTGGCTGTGAAGTCTGTTAACAGACAGGGAAAATGAAAAAGTAGCTGGGAGAAACTCGGGAAATGACCGGGAATTAAAAATCATCGGGCAGGTAGACACTCTGAATACTAAAACAATTGTTTAAAAATTTTAAAGAATGATTTTCCAACAGGTTTCCCATTCGATCTACAAGTACCTCCGGTGGAATCCGATGATGTTCTTTCAAATGGTCAATCAAATGGTGTCTCGAATATTGTCAAGTCTTTGCCAGACTTTTTGAGTGACGGCCCTATTCGAAATAAAGGAACAGTTTCCAACGACCGGCCTAATTCCTGCTTGAACGATTCTACCGAACACAGGGTGCTTATTTTTTATCAATAGATTATTAAATCGTGGAAGAATAAGGGACCGTACGTAAATTACGTAACAGCTCGAGGGGGGGGGGGGGGCGTTGGAAAATGTTCCATTATTTCGAATAGGGCCGTGGGGGGTCGTTAATTCA
>CAKNYM010052677.1:542097-604107 GCA_932195095.1 Andricus curvator
CCCCCCCCCCCCCCCCCCCCCCCCCCCCCCCCCCCCCGTTCATTCATATACGTAATTATTGGAAATTCGCAAATGAAACGAATGCCTCGCAGGAATTAAACAGAAATTTAATATGAATTTAATTTTACGCACCCAAAAAACCTTGTGTATGAGAAACGAACCTAGCCAACAACAATTTTAAAAAAAGTCAGGTAATTTTATTGGTGTGGGAGAAGTCAGGGATTCAGAAAAAAAATCTTGCATAAGTCAGGAAATTTTATTGGTCAGATAAAAGTCATGAATGTAGAAAAAAAATCTTGCAAAAGTCAGGAAATTTGTATAGCTTTAAATAACTGTCAAGCAAAATAAATTTAAAAAATTTCAATTTTAATTTGTAATTGTTTTATTTCGTTTATAAAAGATTCTAGATTTAAAATTTTACAAGTTAAAGATTCTGGTCTTTGAATATTAATGATTAGGGAAAATAAAAAATTGGTCAGGGAAAAATTAAAGAATTTCTAAAATGAAGTTTTGCGGTAAGCCTGGTATAACATTCTTGTTAGTAATTTATTTACCTTGTATTTATATTTCTTTTTTTGAAGTTGCTTCCTCCTGAAGATGATCTTTTTAGTTATAAATTTTATTTTTTTGTTTGTTTGAAAATGCAACAATTTTGTTAAAGTCATCCTTTTTGCTTGAAAATTCAACTATTTTAGTAGAAAATTTACTTTTTTAAAGAAATCCATATTCTGGTGTTGAAAAGTCAACTGAAATCTTTTTTTTTTATCAATTTAACTATTTTTTTTATTTGTCTTTTTAATTTAAAAATTCATCTATTTTAGTCGAAATTGCATATTTTTTGGGTAAAAATGTAACTGTTTGGTAGAAAACTCAAAAATTTGGTAAAAAAGTTATCCCTTTTGTTGAAAATTCAACTATTTCGTAGAAAATTCAACTATTATGTAGAAAATTTACTTTTTGTTTAAATTTCACATTTTGGTATTGAAAAGTTAACTGAAATCTTTTTTCGTTGAATATTCAACTTTTTTTTCAAAATTTGGATTTTTGATTAAAAATTCATCTATATTAATAGAAATCTTGGATAAAAATGCAACTGTTTGGTTAAAAATTCAACTTTTTTGTTCAAAAATTCGTCTTTTTGGGTTGAAAATTCAAGATTCTTCGTAGAAAATTTACTTCTGGTTTAAAACTCATATTTTGACGTTGAAAAGTCAAACTAAAATCATTTTGTATGAAAATTCAAATGTATATATTTTTAATTTGTCTTTTTGATTTAAAAATGCATCTATTTTACTAGAAATCTGATCTTTCTTGGATCAAAATGCAACTATTTGGTTGAAAATTAAACTTCTTTGCTTGAGTATTCAACTATTTGGTTTGAAAATTTTGGTTGAACCACTTTGTTAAGAAGTCATTTTTTTGTTGAAGATTCATATTTTTTGTTGAAAATTCATCTCTTTGGTTGAAAAGTTAACTATTTTGTTAAAAACTGATCATTTTAATTGGAAATTCAACTGCGTGGGTAAAAGTTGAACTACTTTGTTTAAAATATGTTTTTTTTTTAATGAAGATTCATCTCTTTGGTTGAAAATTTAACTATTTTGTTGAAAATTAATTTTTTGCTAAAAATTCATATTTCCTGATTAAAAATTCAGTTCTTGTACAGAAAATTCGTCTTTTGGCTTTTGTGAAAGTTTTTGTTCTTTCATGACTGAAAATTATTTGTTAAAAATTCGTCTTTTTGGTTTTAAAATTAATTTTTTAAATGAAATTTCATCTTTTTTGGTTGAAATATCAACTATTACACTTTTTTGTTGAGAATTCATCTTTTTAGGTTGAAAATTCAATTATTTTGTTGAAAATTCAAGTTTTTTCTTAAGAGTCATGTTTTATGGTAGAAAAGTCATTTTTTTGTTTAAACTAAATAAATAAATTGCAAAAATTTTGAATTTTTGTCTGAAATATTGTTTTATTTGAATGTTAATTGTAGGGGAAAATGAGAAATTGCTCAAGGAAAAATCAGGGAATTTTGAAAAGTGAAGTTTTCAACCTGCAAAGCATGTATTGTCTTAAATACAAAAAATTTCCATTAGTTTCAAGTCCCATATCTTATTATTTCTGGGAACCATAAATTGAGTACAGTAAGGGGGGCGGGGGTAGATATATTTTTTGCGGTTAGTTTATAGAGGGCCTATAATCCGTTACGTTTTTTTTTTCTTCAAAAGAAAAAAATTGCGAATTTCTAATTTGACTTAAAATTGGTTTTAATGCATTGCTATTGAAAAAAGGTATAGACTTCCAACTTGAGAAAACTAAGAATTCATTTTGAATTTTCAGTTAACGCTAGAAAACGAAAGACTGCTACGCGAGTTGAAAATTGTACGAAGACAAGCGAGTGAAAGGGCCTCAAGGTAAAATAAAATAATAATAAAATCTATATCTTCAAATTGAAACTTTTATTATAAAAACATTAAATAACTTAACTATTCACAGAATACAAACTCTAGAAAATCAGTTACTATCTAGAAGACAAGAGGATCACGAAGAAACGGTTAATCTTGAAAAGGCTATGGAAAAAGTGGAAGATAATCTAAAACGCAGCACTGTAAGTTCAATTAGATTTACGTAAAAATCTTTTTAAAATTTTGTTCGTTTAATATTTCGATTGAAATTCATATTTTAAACGCAAGGTATATCAAAGGTTCTTGATATTCAATTTAACTTATTTTCTATTGGACGATGTTGTAGAGACGAGCAGTCCACGCAGAGACTATGGTAGCGTCGTTGAAAAAAGAAATTGGAGAACTAAACGTGAGTAGAATCTATTTTTCGAGACCTACTTTTCACTTTTACAAATTTCGCAAAGATACGAAAATTGGTCCTTTTTTTAGAATGAAGTCTCCATGCTACGATCGGAAAATCGGGAATTGAGAGCTGCGATTGGAGGAGGTTGCAGTAACTGTAATAATGCATGTGTCGATGGAAGAATAAAAAGATTGGCTAGTGACTTGCGGACCGCAGCTTCTACAGCAGAAGTGTCACTCAGGTAGGTTTACAAATTTGGATCTGGAGATTTTTCTCAAATTTCTAAAAACTATTTAAGGGCTGCCACACAGTTACCTAAGTCACTTTTTAAATAAAAAGTCACTATAGTCACTTTTTTTAGAAAAGGCGACTTCAGTCACTTTAATCCATCTCGTTTTATATTTTATCTAAAAAAAAAAAAAAACGAAAATTTAATTAAGCTGTGTATGAAATCTGTAGTCATCTATGGTATGAAAATGCTATTCAATATCAGACTTGACACTCCTTCCCCTTTTTGCTCCTATTTTCGAAAAACTTTCCCTTTTTCTTTTTTTTTTTTGCTTAAATGCAAACTGACTTAATAGAACCCAATAAAAAAATTCAACTATTTTTGGTTGAAAGTTAATTCTTTTTGTTTGAAAAGTCTACTAATATATTCTTGATTCATAATTCATCTTTTTTGAGTAAAAATTTAATTATTTGGTTAAAAATTTAATTATTTGATTGAAAATTCAAGCATTTTATGGAAGTCATATTTTTTGTCGAAAATTCAATTTTTTGTCGAGTATTCGTCTTTTTGGGTGGAAAATTCATCTTTTTTGGTAGAAAAGTCATCTTTCTTGGTTAAAAATTAAGTTTTTTGGTTGAAAATTCAACTGTCTTCTAAAAAAGTCGTCTTTTTGGCCTGAAATTTCAACTTTTCAGTTGAAAATGCAACTGCTTTTGGTTTCAGTTCAATCTTTTTTGTTTAAAATTTCGACCATTTGATTCAAAATGCAGCTCTTTGGTTGATAATTCATCTTTCAGGGTTCATATTAACTTTTTTGTTAAAAAATTATCTTTTCGGGATTAAAAGTTAAATTTTTTCTAAAACATTGAATTTTTTAGCTTGAAAATTCAGCTCTTTAGTTCAAAATTTAGCTTTTTTGGTGTAAGACTTTTTAAATTTTGTATTAAAAATTCAACATTTTCTTGAAGTCATATTTTTTGGTCGAAAATTCAACTGTTTTGTTGAATATTTGTCTTTTTGGATAGAAAATTAATCTTTTTTTGGTAGAAAAGTCATCTTTCTTGGTTGAAAATCAACTTTTTTTAAAATAAAACTGTCTTCTAAAAAAGTGGTCGTTTTAGCTTGAAAATTCAACTGTTTGCTTGAGAATGCAACTGCTTTTGGTTTCAGTTTAATCTTTTTTGTTCATAATTTCGACCTTTTGATTGAAAATTGAACTTTTTTGTTGAAAATTCGTCTCTTTTGCTTGAAAGTGCAACTATTTGTTTTAAAAATGCCACTATTTGGTTGAAAATTAATTACTTTTTTCGTTGAAAACTTAGCGATTTGGTTGATAACTCATATTTCTTTTTTAAAAATGCAACTGTTTGGTTGACAATTAATAATCCGTTTTGGTTGAGGATTCAACTGTTTCGTTAAAAATTATTTAATTTGGTTGTAGATTCAATATTTTAGTTGGAAATTCGTCTCTTTGGTTCAAAATTGAACTATTTTATTGAAAATTCGTCTTTCGGTAGAAAATTAATTTTCTTGGTTGAATTTTTGTTTAGTTGAATATTGATGTATTTTGTTGAAAATTGATCTTTTTTTGGTAGAAAATTTATCTTCTTGGTTGAAAATTAATGTTTTTGTATAAAATTTCATCTATTTTATTGAACATTAAACTCTTTAGATGGAAAATCAAACCTTTTTTTTTTGAAATTTTAACTACTTGGTTGAAATTGCAACTATTTGGTTGAAAATTCAGCTGTCTTGGTTGAAAATTAGAATTACCTTTTTTTGAAAATTCATCTTTTCGGGATTAAAATTCAAAGGTTTTTGAGAACATTCGACTTTTTAACTTAAAACTCCTCTTTTGGTAAAAATTTATCTCTTGGTAGAAAATTGATCTGTTTTGGTTGAAAACTAATCTTTTTTGGTCGAAAATTGATCTTTCTTGGTTGAAGACGCAATTGTTTCGTTTACAATTAATCATCTGTTTTGGTTGAGGATTCAACTACATATTTTCTTTTTTTTTTTGACGATTCGTCATTGTAGTCGGAAATTTATCTTTTTGACTGAAAATTGAACTATTTTCTTGGAAATTCGTTTTTTTTGTGAGTGGAAAATTAATTTTTTTAACTGAAAGTTGCACTTTTTCATTTTTGATTGAAAATTTATCTTTTTTTTTTTAAGTAGAAACTTCATGTATTTTGTTGAAAATTGATATTTTTTGGTAGAAAATTTATGTTGCTGGTTGAAAATTAATCTTTTTGGTTAAAAATTCATCTATTTTATTGAAAATTCATCTCTTTTGGTAGAAATTTCAATATTCGCCTTTTTCGATTCAAATATTAACTATTAGATTTTTCGTCGATAATGTATCTCTTTTGGTTAAAAATTCAACTTTTTGGTTAAAAATGCATCTATTTTCTTGAAATTGCAATATTTTTACTTGAAAGGTCAGAAATTTAAATCATTTCATGTTGAATTTAATATGGCACCTACATTAATTTTATTTAATAGAATGTATTCCCCTATTTTCGTGAGAAACTACCCTATCTAAACTGTTCTGAAGGTATTTTAGGCCGTGAAGTCTGCAATATTAAAATTTAAGTTATTTTAATTTATAATTTTCTGATTTTCTAGTTGCTATTGTAAAGGATCGAAATATAAATATGGTAGTTAAGTGTCAAAGGTTTATTTAGTTTGTAATAAAGTGAATTACAGTTTGTCTAATCATTACTTGTACATTTTATTCTAGAAATGATGACCTTGGTTTTCACCCCCCTCCCCCAATTCCTCAATGGAATTTCATCTAATCTTGTAAATGCAAGCTGATAAATTAAATGTGTAATGGGATCGAATTTTTTCAGGAGATAAGTGTTTGTATTGACTTTATAGGCCTCTTTTTGTGTGAACAGTAGTCACTTTTTCCACTTTTTTCAAGTACATTAATCGGTGGCAGCCCTGCTATTTATCAATTTCAGATCGCTTTAATTTTTCGATTTTCATTCCTATTTAAGATCTAATAAAAATCCTGAGATTACTCCCTTATCTTATTTTAAGTTGAAGCCTTTTATCTGATAATCTAATATAAAAACCCCAAATTTCCTTCCAGGCAATTAATGTCCGGCGTGGGGAATTTAAAAGTATTAGCCTCGGCATTGGAGAATGTGGACAGAATAGAGGACCGAACCAAAGATTTCATGCCAGACTCTGACGATGACAACGCGACCGGGCCAGCGTTGTAATCAACTAATTAAAATACTGGATACAGAGAGAGAAAATACATTTTTCTCAACCCTCTCTCTCTTTATCCAGCTTTTAATCAAGTTTTGAAAACATCACTGATCCTATTGATCATCATTTACACTTTTCGAGTCGAATTGAAACTATTTTAAGCGTGTTATTTTAATTAGCGACACATTTTGTACATATTAATAGAATGCTTTGAGCACCTGTTTAAAAACGCAGAAATTTTTTTCTACCTGTGTAGTAAATTCAGTTTATATTAAGCGTGTTGGAGAAACTCATAAGCATGGCCCCAAGGGTTTATAAGTTTTTATAAGTTTATCCAAAACCCTCTTGTATGTCGAAATGAGAAAATGTAAACCTATATAGAGAGAGATGTGAGTGT
This sequence comes from Andricus curvator, assembly GCA_932195095.1. NCBI lineage: Eukaryota > Metazoa > Arthropoda > Insecta > Hymenoptera > Cynipidae > Andricus > Andricus curvator. The sequence goes on from CAKNYM010052677.1 coordinate 548,751, forward strand.
GAAATATCTTTCAGGTAGAGGAATAATTTTATATACCTATTTACATGCAGTTAAATGTAAAATTGTTTCGCATCGGTAGCATGACTCTGTGAGCTCTGTGATCAGTAAATTGACAAAAATGCGATTCTTTTAAATAGCCGAGGATAGTTTATGAATTCTCAACGCTGTCAATATATTTATACACGTTAAACAATCGTAATAAACACACTTTGTACTTCGTGACGGAACCGTGTGTATGTGTATGTCTACTCCTATTTAATTATCACTCCAGCTACTTAGTCACTTTGATAGATACCTTACGACTTACGATAAAAAATCAGTCTAAACATTATGACACAAAGTCTCGAAGGTACCAAGAATAAATTAATAAAAGAGTGGATGAATTATTTCCAGAATAATATCAAAGGTAATCGGTAAGTTCACGATGTGGTTGAACCAAGTCTAAATTACCAATTCCATTTCAAATCAGACAATATTTCAAGAAAAGTCTAGTTCATTCTGTCAAAATGATTTTTTATTTGCATATATCATTCTAAAGTGAAAATGAAAGGAACGCATATTTTACAGTTTAACAATCATTAGAATATTACTTGCGAATTCTCAAAAAATGAGAAATTTTGTTCAAAATACAGTATTTTCCTAAAGAGCGTAGATATTCGGGGTACTGATACAAAAAATAAACTGAGAAATTTATTTTTGACGAGCAATTTTTTCGGAAACAATGGAAGGTACGAAAAAATGTTCAGTTAAAAGTTTACGCGTCTAGGGAAGTTCTACAAAAAATACCTCGTGCTCTTTTGTGATATCTTGCATTGTTTACGAGAAAAGATAAAAAAAATATACAAAAAAAATTCTCGGTCTCAAAAATGTGCTAGTCTGGATACCTTTTTTATATCAGCAGAAGCTTTTTAAAAATGTTGGAAAAAATATAAAAGGTGGGTTTTCCTGAAAATGTTCTTTTCATGTTTTCAAAATTCGATGAAAAAAATGAAAGGTTTTGGAAAGCCCCGCCTTTTTTTATTTTTCTTCATATTTGCTTACCAGTTTTATGAGAGCTCACACAATTTTTGAGAACATGATTTTTTTTCAATATATTTTTTTCTAGTAAACAATGCAAGATATCACAAATTGTTTCAGAGAAAAATGCAAAAGTTCTATTTTTCAAAAATATATTTTTTTTCAATGTGAAAGTGGTAATATGCACTACATTGTAGTGCATATTACCATCTACATATTTCCAAAATATTTTTTTTTAAATTGGAGTTTTTGAGAAAATCCACTTTCAATAATTTTAGAAAAACATACGCAATTTTGTCATTTTTGATATTCTTTAAATTTTATCAAGATCCGTTGAAAGAGCAAGAACTCCCGCGTCGAATAAAAAAGAAAAGCTCAAATATCTAGGCTCCTTCGGAAAATACTGCATTTGAAACAAAGATGTCTCATTTTTTGAAAATTTGCAGATAATCTTCGAATGATTGTAGCAAATAAAAGAAAAATTCCGATCAAACTGAAATTATTTTCACAGTTGAATTTATTGATTATGTTGATATTTATTATGTTTCTTTGACATCCTACGAATATCTAAAGACAACAATTAAAATAATAGATCGAGTCCTTTTTGGGAAAAGTCGATTGTTGTATTTAATTGATGCTTAAATGTAAATGTTGCGAAATATTTCATTTCACATTTTCTTATTGCTTATGGTTCTCTTATTTTTAATTGCTTATGGCCATCCCAATAATATTTTTAAATAAGAGTAAAAATAATTGATCGGGCCCTTTTTGAAAACAGTCAATTTCTGGATTTAATTAATTCGAATTGCAAACATTTTTCTTAAAACATAAAAAATGTTATTATTTTTGTTTCTAAAAATGTTTTGCATTTTGAATCCTGAATCCAAAAATCGATTTTATTCAAAAACGGCCCGATGGATTTTTTGAGTTTTGGTCTTCAAATATTCATGAGATGTCACAGAATCATAATCAATTAAAAATGAAGTGAAAAAAATTTAGGCAAAATTTACCATATTATATTTTAAGGAAAATGTTTAAATTTCATATTAATTAAATATAAAATTCGATTTTTTTCAAAAAGGGCAATCATAATCAATAGAAAAAATCGCATTAGGATTCAACTTTCATTTAGACTTGGTTAAGCCACACCGTGGATTAATTATTTTGTAAATAGCACCAGATTAAATAACAGGACCGAGTCATAAAAATCAATAAAATATCAAAAAAATAATTTTGAATTAACAAAATCTGGAATGAAAGCGACCCTTCAATGGGAAATATCTTAAAAAATATCGGACTTTAGTTTAAAAGTAACTAAACAAAAGAATCTTTCTTCTCCTGGAAGAAAAAAATAATGATCAATTAAATGAATATTGCGCAGGCAATTTTTTGTACCCACTTAATTCGAGAATCACATAAAATAAGTTTTCGAGCCGAGGGGTAAATAAAATTCGAAATATTCAATATTTCAAATTAAAATTCATGAATGTGAACTTATCCTAAATAGAAAATTATCATACTTATTTACAATAATAAAGCTATTCAACCTTTACCTTTAATTAAAAAATGCACCCCTCGGTTCGAGGCTTTCAGAATTTCGTTTTTCGCAAGAGAAAATCGCTCTGCTAGACTAAATCTTCTAACATAGAAAGTAAGTCAGTCTGAGTCTCCATATGATTCGTCTGAATGCTCAGCCACGATCTACAATCGTGATTAGAGTCCTCGCAACCAGGTTCGCATGTAAAATCTCTCGTTTGAGTTTCCGTCGAAACAGTCGTGTCAACAAAATGCGACCAGGCAGTCTGCGTTTGAATATTGGACAAACCCAAATCTGAAGGCAGGATTTCATCGCAAGTCTGTGTACAAGAATGATTATAAAGTTGAAGAGGTTCCATATTAATAAAACTTTGCGTCGTCTGGGTTTCGTTATTTGAATTCAGAGTGAAGGTCCTAGACAAGGAATCGGAATCGAACAATGATTGGCAGTAAGCTTGCTCAGTTTGCGTCTCTATACTGCTAAATCTGTCTGTGTATTCATCAGTTAGCATTGGATCCGCTCGAGTAATTTTATTCGTCCCAGAAAATGGATATTCGTTAACCGAATTCGAATTCTCTTCCTCACAAAACGTCTGAAGACCAGATCTCGTTATTGTGTTATTCAAATCAGCGAAGATATTTTTTTCGGGACTCGTTTGAGTCGCAGAAGTGCTTTTGTCTTCCCACAAATCCGGAAGACCAACGTCGTGACGAAGAGGAAGTGGACTACTGGGAAAGAGATTCTCGGAAGCAAAGTTATCAGTCAGACTCATGTCCTTATTAATAATCGGCTCCGTTGATTTAATCTTTAGATTTTCAACCATCCTGTGCTTTTTGACTCTAGGAGTGACCTTGATTATCTTTTTAATTGTATTCAAAGTCTGCGTTTCCTTCGAAGTTTGCAGGGTGTTTTTCTTTTGTACTTCATTCGTTTGTGTCTCCTGAGTCATTTCGCTTTTCACTTTAGCATTCTGTGAAGAACCCTCTGTGTTTTTAGACTCATTTCTTTCCTGGGTTTGCACAGCAACGTTATGTGTGAACTTTGGTAGTATTTGAATTGAAATTATAACGGCTTTACTTTTAGGTTTGTCTTTTTCTTTATCTTCAGGTTCTAAAGATGGTGCATTTGGTAATATAGAAGTTATTCTTCTCAGTTTTGGAATTATCGGAATATGAACTTGACTGATGCCCACTTTTTTCTTCAATTTTGGTTGCCTGCGATAAATATAAAAGATGAGGCCTTACAGTCTCTACTGTTCAAATTCAAAATCGTACTGCAGTGGTGAACTTACCTAGAATTCTTTTTGAACTTTTGGTCCACTTCGTGCGAATTGCGTTTGGCGTGAGTCAACAGTGCTTCGTAGGTGGTATACGATTTTGAGCAAATTTTACACTTAAAATCGGTACCACAAAACTTTATGTGAGCATCTTTTGCTGCTTCGGTGGAAAAACTTTTGGAACATTTAGTGCAAGGGAATTTTTTCTCTGCGTGAATCTTCAAGTAATGCTAGAAAAAAATTGTTCTATTGTACAGGGAGCGTCCATTAATTACGTAATACTTTTTTTGGGAGGAGCCAAAAATCGTACAAATCATTAATTGAGGGGGGGGGGGGGGCACAACAAATTTCTTACATAAGTTTCCTCTATAATTTCTTTTTAAATATGCTAATTAAAAACTTGATGTAGCTGTTGAAATTACTTTTTATGCTATTATACACATTAAATAATTATTTGTTTTATTTATTATTTATTATGTAATATATATTAATATATATTATGTAATATATTCCTTGAAATCCCTTTAAAACGATTAACAAGGGTAGACCAGCAATTGTCAATTATTGTTTCCGTTTTATTTGTTTAAATGTTTATAATTATAATTTCCTTCAATAATCTTTAAAAATGATGCTAATAATAATTTTTATAATGCCCTTTTTCACGGAAAAACTTAATTTTTTAAAAGAAATTTCGAAATATTTCAATATAAGTCATTGGATTTCAATTCAAGAGATATCGAAATACTTTCACGAATTTTGAAGGATATCAGGGGATTTTAATAGGACTGCGAAGATTTGACGGGATTTTATAACATTTCTTTCTAATTATTTTGTTAAAATATGCTAATTAACACATGATTGGCTGTTGAAATTTTTTTTATAATATGATACACGTTATATCATTATTTGTTTTATTTCTTATTCATTGTGTAATATTTAATATTACATACGTCCAATGAATATAGAGTCCAAAGACTTCAAAGGATTTCAACACATTCGAGGGACTCCCACTAATTTTAAGGATTTTAAGAGGATCTTAAGAGTTTTCTAAATATTTTAATTAATTTTAAAAGATTTCATCGGTTTTTGAGAGATTAAAAATATTTCCTCTGATTTCAAGCAATATCCAAACATTTCCGGAGATTTTAAGGGATTCCGAAGGATTTCAAGAGACTTCAAAAATTTTGAGGGATTCCATAGAATTTTGTAGGATTTTAAAATATTTCAAGATATTTCTAGTGAACTTTGAAAAATAAATTAAATTAAATTTAGAAGTTTAAAATTAACGAAATGGCGGCGGTTTTTTTAAAAGAATTAAAAGTCGATTCTCTCAAAAACCCCACCCTTAAATTTGTTGCCAATTTTTTTATTTTTTTATTTTGTACTTTGATAAGGAAGATACCTTGTGAGTTTAATGCTGGCTAAATAACTTTTGTGGCCAGGAGAATTTTGTTTCTTGCGATCGAATTTTCTACTTTTTCTCGGAAACAATGATAGATGCGAAAAAATGTTAAGATAAAAGTTTGCATGTTTAAACAAGTTCTATAAAAATGTCTCTTTCATCAGCATCATGCTGGCTAAACTATTTTTGAGGCCAGGAGAATTTTTTTCCCCTAAAAATGTAATTTTTGAATTTTTCTCATAAACGATGATAGCTATCGCAAAAGAACAAGTGACATTTTTCATAGAACTTTTTTAGACGTGCAAACTTTTATCTTAACATTTTTTCGTATCTGTCATTGTTTCCGACAAAAAGTAGAAAATTCGATTGTAAGAAAAAAAAAATCTCCTGACCACAAAAGTTATTATTTAGACTGCATCAAACTCACAAGATATATTTCTTATCAAAGTACAAATTCAAGAAAAAATTGGCAAAAAATTTAAGGGTGGGTTTTTTGAGAGAATCGACTTTTAATTTGTTTAGAAAAACCGCTGTCCTTTTGTTAATTTTAAATCCTTTTTAAATTTTCCGGCGGATTACGAAAGAAGACGATAAACGCTATTAGAATAAAAAAAGCAATAAATATCTTAATTAGATCAAAAATTATAGAAGTTTAAAGAAAAAAATAGGTGTTTTTGAAAAACAAAGCACAGAATTCAAATACGCATAACTTCTTAGAAAAAATTTGTTTTGCAAATCGGAAAAATACGTCTCACCTAATTTCCTCTAAAAAACAACATATTTCATTTCCGAGAGATTCTGCGATTTCAAGTGTAGAACCTTATCTAATTTCAAAGAGATTCGGTCTAGTGGATATTTTGTTCTTTCTTGGTTCAAAATTTGGCTTTTTCATTTCAACATTTTTCTCTTGTGGTAAAAAAATCAAATTCTTTTGGTTGAAAATTAAACTATTTTGGTAGCAAAATTAACTTTGTTTGGTTGAGGATTCAGCTATTTTGTTGAAAATTCGTCTTTTTTGGTTGAATGCAACTGTAAATTCAAATATTTTGGTAGAAAGTTCAACTAGTTGGTTGAAAAAAAACGAATGTTTCTGTTGAAAATTCAACTCTTTTTTTTAAGTGTTGATTTTGGTTAGGAAATTCATCTCTTATGGGCTTATGTTAAAAAAAAATTCTGAAGAGGGTTCAGCTATTTTTTTGAAAAATTCTCTTTTCCGGTTGAAAATTTTACTAATATTTTGTTTCAAATCGGTTTTTTTGTGGGGCCGGCCCCCGTTTAGAAAATTCAAATATTTTGCTAGAAAATTAAACTATTTGGTTGAAAATTAACTTTTTTGTCTGAAATTAATATTTTTGGTATGAATATTCAACAACTTGGTTGCAAATCCATGTATTTTGTTAAAAGTTTGACTATTTTGGTAGAAAATTCAACTGTTTGGTTGAAAATTAACTTTTTTGTTGGAAATTTCACTTTTTTGTTGAAAATTCGTCTTTTTGGTTTGAAAATGGTAGAAAGTTCAACTATTTGGTTGAAAATGAACTTTTCTGTTGAAAATTATTATTTTCGGTATGTAAGTTCAACCATCTGGTTGAAAATTCATGTATTTAAAAAAAATTATTTGGTTAGAAAGTCCAAATTTGGTTGAAAAGTAACTTTTTTGTTGAAAATTAATCCTTTTGGCTTGAAAATTAATTTCTTCCGGTAACAAAATTTCATATTTTTGGGTTGAAAATACAACTATTTGTTTAAAAAATGTGACTGAAAAATGCTTTAACGTAACGTTTTATTTAACTGATTTAACTTAAAGTTACTACTTTATCTAGTAACTGTAAATACTATCGGCGAGAAAAGTCAAGTCCTCTGCCTTTGACGTTAAAAAAGTAAGTGAAGAAAAAATGGTAGCTCAATGAATGAAGGATCATTTTAAAGGTCAAAATGTTGTACGTTAATGAGGCTGAAACGAATATGCCAAAAAGAATTTTATAACTTACAGACCCGAAAATCTGTTAAAAAGTAAGAAAATTTGACAGCTTTTAAAGACAGTTAACTTTGGAAAATAGTTTTTATTGAAAAAATAATACGAAAAATCTGAAAAAATTCATGGTACTACTTTAACCCTTAACGGTCACACCTCCAAATACACTTTCAGATATTTTTGGCTGAACAACAATCATGAGTGATGTTGAAACAATACAAAATAGGAAAAAATATTACCAAAGCTTCACGGATAATATAATTATTCGAAAAATATACTTGAAAAAAAGAGTCAAAATTCCTGACTTTATCCGATTTTCGGGTCTGTAAGTTATAAACAATTTTTTGGCATATTCGTTTCAGGCTCATTAACGTACAACATTTTGACTTTTAAAATGATCGTTTATTCATTAAGCTACCATTTTTTCTTCCCGCGGAATCCCTGGAAATCTTTGCAATCCTTTAAATCCCAAGAATTCTTTTGAAAATTAAAAAAATCCCTGAAAATTTGTCAAATCATGTGAAAATTCTTTAAAATCCCTTGAATTCCATGAATATCGTACATAATCTCTTGAAATTCCTTTAAAACGATTGAGCTCCTGAAAATCACTTGAAACCATTTAAAAACTGTGAAAATCTTTAAAATCGCTTGAAATTATCGAAATCCCATAAAAATCCCTTATAATTCTTGAAAATCCGTGGAAATCCTTAAAATCTCTAAAAATCTGTTAAAATTCTTGAAATGCCGTGAAATATTTCGAAATTTTATCTTATGAAATCTCGTGAAATCAATTTAAAATTCATTAAAATCTCTAAAATCCAATGGTATCTTTCGGAATTTCTTGAAATCCCTTATAATATATTAAAATCGTTTAAAAGTCATTAAAAATCCTCGAAATCCCTTAAAATCATTGAATTTGTATCTCTTGAAATCCATTAAAATCTTTTAAAATTCTTTGAAATCTCTGCAAATCTTTTAAAATTCTTTAAATCCCAAGAATTCTTTTGAAAATTAAATAAATCCATCAAAATTTGTCAAATCATGTGAAAATTCTTTAAAATCATTTGAATTCCATGAATATCGTACATAGTCTCTTGAAATTTCTTTAAAACGATTGAGCTCCTGATTATTAACTTGAAACCATTTAAAAACTGTGAAAATCCTTCAAATCGCTTGGAATTATCGAAAATCCATAAAAATCCCTAATAATTCTTCAAAATCCGTGGAAATCCTTAAAATCTCTAAAAATCTGTTAAAATTCTTGAAATTCCGTGAAATATTTCGAAATCTTATCTTATGAAATCTCGTGAAATCAATTCAAAATTCATTAAAATCTTTAAAATCCATGGGTATCTTTCGGAATCTCTTGAAATCCCTTGTAATACATTAAAATCGTTTAAAAGTCATTAAAAATCCTCGAAATCCCTTAAAATAATTGAATTTATATCTCTTGAAATCCATTACAATCTTTTAAAATTCTTTGAAATCTCTGCAAATCTTTTAAAATTCTTTAAATCCCAAGAATTCTTTTGAAAATTAAATAAATCCCTTAAAATTTGTCAAATCATGTGAAAATTCTTTGAAATCCTTTGAATTCCGTGAATATCGTACAAAATCTCTTGAAATTCTTTTAAAACAACTGAGCTCCTCAAAATCACTTAAAATCATTTTAAAACTGTGAAAATCCTTAAAATCGCTTGGAATTATCGAAATCCCATAAAAATCCCTTATAATTCTTCAAAATCCGTGGAAATCTTTAAAATCTCTAAAAATCTCTTGAAATTCCGTGAAATATTTCGAAATCTTATCTTATGAAATCTCGTGAAATCAATTTAAAATTCATTAAAATCTTTAAAATCCATAAGTATCCTTTGGAATCTCTTGAAATCCCTTATAATATATTAAAACCGTTTGAAAGTCATTAAGAATCCTCGGAATCCCTTAAAATCATTTAATTTATATCTTTTGAAATCCATTAAAATCTAATAAATTCTTTGAAATCTCTGCAAAACTTTTGAAATTTTTTAAATCCCAAGAACTCTTTTGAAAATTAAATAAATCCCTTAATATTTGTCAAATCATGTGAACATTCTTTGAAATCCTTTGAATTCCGTGAATATCGTACATAATCACTTGAAATTCCTTTAAAACGATTGAGCTCCTCAAAATCACTTAAAACCATTTAAAACTGTGAAAATCCTTAAAATCGCTTGGAATTATCGAAAACCCATAAAAATCCCTTATAATTCTTTAAAATCCGTGGAAATCCTTAAAATCTCTAAAAATCTGTTAAAATTCTTGAAATTCCGTGAAATATTTCGAAATTTTATCTTATGAAATCTCGTGAAATCAATTTAAAATTCATTAAAATCTCTAAAATCCATTGGTATGTTTCGGAATTTCTTGAAATCCCTTATAATATATTAAAATCGTTTAAAAGTCATTAAAAATCCTCGAAATCCCTTAAAATCATTGAATTTTTGTATCTCTTGAAATTCATTAAAATCTTTTTAAATTCTTTGAAATCTCTGCAAATCTTTTGGAATTCTTTAAATCCCAAGAATTCTTTTGAAAATTAAATAAATCCCTTAAAATTTGTCAAACCATGTAAAAATTCTTTGAATTCTATGAATATCGTACATAATCTCTTGAAATTCCTTTAAAACGATTGAGCTCTTGAAAAGCACTTGAAACCATTTTAAAACTGTGAAAATCGCTTAAAATTATCGAAATCCCATAAAAATCCCTTATAATTCTTTAAAATCCGTGGAAATCCTTAAAATCTCTACAAAACTGTTAAAATTCTTGAAATTCCGTGAAATATTTCGAAATCTTATCTTATGAAATCTCGTGAAATCAATTTAAAATTCATTAAAATCTTTAAAATCCATAAGTATCTTTCGGAATCTCTTGAAATCCCTTATAATATATTAAAATCGTTTAAAAGTCATTAAAAATCCTCGAAATCCCTTAAAATCATTGAATTTGTATCTCTTAAAATCCATTAAAACTTTTAAAAATTCTTTGAAATCTCTGCAAATCTTTTGAAATTCTTTAAATCCCTTCAAATCTTCGAAATCTCATTAAAATCCCCTGGTATCCTTCAAAATTCGTGAAAATACTTCGTATATCGAAAGTAAAAAAAAAAGTACTTTGTTTCTAACCTGCTTTAGGTACCTCTGCTTGGTGAAGAACCTTTCACAATTAATTGCATACATGCAGGTTTTAACTGGGCAGTGATAGTGAATAACCTCCTTATCTTCAGCATCTATTTTAGTTAAATCCTTTTTTTCGTGAACTTTTAAATTATGCATACGATAGCGAGCCAAGTTTCTGAAATGAAGGCTGCATTCTTCACATCGAAGATCATTCAAAATGACACTTAAATCCTCTGGAGGTGGACACACTTTCCTTACAGGCTTCTCCATCGAGTCCTGCTTTAAAAAATAATTGAATTTACAACCCCAATATCACAATAAAAATGCCAGAATCAGAGAAAATCAGAGAGATAAACAACCTTTGCACAACTGTCAACATGTGTCATGAACATGTGTAAAGTGTAAACTTTGGGAAAGATTACCGCTCCATTTTGATAAGCCGGAAAGTTGAGGAAAGTTGCAGTATATTTCGTGACGTGCAGGAAAACGCACAGGGGAAATTCCCGGTAGGTTGGAAATTCAATTTTTAAGATAGTTTTATAAGTACTATTATCCTGGTAAACTCTATTTTCCGAGGAAACTGAGGTCTTCGAGTATTAATTTACACAATTTCCCGGAAAGTCGCACCTGTGAAAGTTAGTGAAAGGAACCCTATGTCAAAGATTCTTAATTTGGAGGTTATGTTGCGATATTTTTTGTAGGCGAGTGTACATACACGTCATGACTGTACCTGTCATTCGTACTAAAATTATAAATGGATTCGGCAAAATAAATGAAAAATAGAGGCTATAAATTTATTAGTGCGTGAGTCACTTGTTACGAAAATAATAAAAATACTTGCAGATAGTGATGTGCAGTAAAACGCGTAGAATTTAGAGTATCTAGTGTCGAAATCGATCCTGATATTTAGTAAGAACTTGGTTCTTTGATTCATTCACTTGATTCGATTGTGTCCGTTGCAAAATCCGGCCTTGTTTTCTGCAAACATAATCGGATTTGCGACGTTCTTCGTTAGAGTAGTAATTACTGGTCGATAACTATCCAGTCAGTTAATGCAATCAGGATGTGCATAACCGTTTAACTTGCAGCGATACGATGACTTCTGTGCGTAGAACTCTCTGGATAATATTGAGATTTTATATCTTTCTTTTGAGGAAGTTCGAATTTTTCTGAATGCAAGTTTTTCAGGAAAGTGAAGAGGCTCCTGGGGAAGAGATCATGTGGCTGACAACAGCCGAGGCAGCTAGTCTTGGTGCTGAAGAAGTCGCTGCTCGATTACATGTTGATCCGAGGACAGGACTTTGGTGGCAAGAGGCTGAACAGAGGAGACAATTAGCAGGATATAATGAGTTTTGTCTCAAGGAAGAAGAACCCACGTGGAAAAAATATGTGGAACAGGTAAGTTTTTAAATTTTACGATTTTATCTTCGCTTTGCCTTGTTGTTTTATTCATAATTAAATGTTAAATTCTGAATAAAACAACACTTTATGGGATTTCAATATTCCAAGAACATTAATTTTCTATATCCAAAAAGACGAATTTTCAAGAAATCCATAAATTTTCAACCAAAAATGGAATAGTTAAATTATCAGTGAAAAATAATTTTCAACCAAAAGAAAATCGAATTTCAATCAAATTGTTCAATTTTCTACCAAAGTGATGATTCATCGACAAAACAAATTATTTTTAACTAAAGAGTTGAAATTTCAACCAAGACAGATTTTCCAGTCAAGAAAGAAAAGAAATTTAACCATATTCTGGATTTTCAAGCCAAAAATACGAATTTTTAGCAAATAAACGAATTTTCAACCAAATAGTTGAATTTTGTACCAAAATAGTTGTATTTCCACCGCAAAAAGGTGAATTTTTAACCAAGAAGATTAATTTTCTACCAAAAATACGAATTTTTAGAAAACACACTAAGTTTGAAACAAGTAGTATAATTTCCAACAAAAAAGTTATTTTCAAGCATATAGTTAAATCTAGTACCAAAATAGTTGAATTTTCAACAACAAAAAATGAATTTTCAACCAAGAAGATTAATTTTCTACCCAAAAAAACGAATTTTCAACAAAAGAGATTTTCATCCCGAAAATATTAATTTTCTACAAAAAAGTTCATTTCCAACTAAATAGTTGAATTTTTTACCAAAATATTGAAATTTTTAACGCAAAAAGATAAATTTTGTATCCAAAAAGACGAATTTTCAACAAATACATAAATTTTAAACTTGAAAATATCAATATTCCACCATAAATGGAATAGTTAAATCATCAGCAAAAAAAATTATTTAAAAAATGAATTTTCAATAAAATAGTCAAATTTTTATCCAAAGAGATGAATCTTCAACAACAAAAAAATGAATTTTTAACAGAAGAATGGAATTTTGAACCAAGACAGAATTTTCAGTCAAGAAAGAAAGCTGTTAAATTTTCAAGCCAAAAAAAGAATTTCCTAAAAAACGTATGAATTTCCAACTCCAATATATGAATTTTCAACAAAAAATTTAATTTTTAACAAAATAATTGAAATTTCTATAAAATTGTTGAATTTTCAAGCTAAAAAGACGACTTTTCTACAAAACAGTTGAATTTTGATTACAATTTTCAAAAAAAAAAAATGTATTTCCAATCAAACAGTTCATTTTTGTACAAAAATAGTTGAATTTTCAACCCAAAAAGACAAATTGTTAGCAAATACATTAAATTTGAACCAAATAGTTTAATTTACAACAATAGAGTTTATTTTCAACCAAATACTAGAATTTTGAACCAAAAAGGTTGAATTATGTACAAAAAAGTGGAAGTTTCAACCCAAAAAGATGAAGTTTCAACCAAAAAGATTAATTTTCTACCTAAAAAGACGAATTTTTAACAAATACATCAATTTTAAACCTAAAAATATTAATTTTCCACCAAAAATGGAATAGTTAAATTCTGGTTAAATTATCATTTAAAAAATTTTATTTTTCAACGAAATAGTTAAATTTTCAACCAAAGAGATGAATTTTCAACCAAAAAACTAATGTTTACCAAAATAATTGAATTTTAAACCAAGAAGACGAATTTTCTACAAAACAGATGAATTTTCAACACGAAAATATGAATTTTCAACAAAAAAGTTAATTTTCAACCAAATACATGACTTTTCAACCAAATAGTTAAATTTTCAACCAATAAAGATAAAATTTTAAAAGAAAAATAATACTTCAAACAAAAACGATTTCAATTACCAAAACACAGTTGAATTCAAAGAAAAAAGACGAATTTTCAACCAAACAATTGAATGTTAAAAGACATACATTTTCAAACCAAAATGACAAATTTGCATCTAAAAAAGATTTTTTAGACAAGAAAGAAAAAAGGATTCAACCTAATCACTCGCATTTTTGGTGTACACTAGATTGCAAGAGTGCAAGATTGCATGAGGTTGCAAAATATCGCATGAGATCGCAAAAGATTCCATTGATTATAGGAAATTCATTAGAGAAAAAAAATATAAGATAATCAGTATTAGAATAAATAATACAGATATATTGAAGGAATGAATGTAAAACATAGAGAAACTACCAAGGAACAATTTATTTTAGGCTATTTATAATGTTATATGAAAGTACACAAAAATATAAAATCCGTACAAATAAACTTTACACAGCAAAAATCTGTGAGTTCCCTTGATATCTTTAAAATCTCTTTAAATTTAATTAAAATCCATATGAAAACCATTTGGAATCTCTTGAAATCCCTTGATATATTTGAAAATATTTTTAAATCTATTAAAATTTTTTAAATCTGTTGAAATCCATTAAAATTGGTAAAATCCCCCAATATCTTAATATTGAAGTTGTCTCTTAAAAACCAGTTTAAATCCCTAGAAATCTTTTAAATCCCTTGAAATCGTTGAAGATTTCAAAATAAAATCCTTGAATCTTTGTGAAATTACTTAAAATCTTCGGAATTATTAAAAATCCCTTAAAATTTCATTAATTTAATTTATTTTCCAAAGTTAACTAGAAATATCTTGAAAACTTTGAAAGTCGTACAAAATTCCTTGAAATCTGCAAATATTTTTAAATCTCTTGAAAAACGATTTTTTTTATTAGTTGAAATTTTTGAAAAGCCCTTTAAATCGGTAAAAGTCCCTTGAAATTCGTTGAAATCTTTTGGAATCCCTCAAAACCTCCATATATCTTTGGAAATCTTTAAAATTTCGTGAAATTTTTATAAAATCTGACGAAACTGCTTAAAATTCATGGAAATTCTCTGGGATTCCTTGAAATTCCTTAACATTTGTGGAAATATTACGTTAAATAAATAAATCATTTGTTCGTACTTTCTCTATTTTTTACATCAACTGTCTCAATATTTTAACATTTTTTATTTCTATACTGATTTTATTATAATGTTTCTCTATAATGATTTTTTCTAGAATCGCGAAAAAATTATAAGAAATTGATTGTAGGAAAATTATTATAGACGTATACTGAATTTTCTATAATGGTTTTTTGTAAGGAAGGATTACAAAGTATTGTAAAAGATTGCATGGGATTGCATAAGATTGCAGAGAGAGAGAGAGAGAGTGTGTACACCAGATTGCAGGATGGATCTGGAAATAATTAGTAGGGTGACCAGACGTCCTGATTTATCAGAAAATGTCCAGATTTTTTATCGCTGTCGTAATTTTCTGATTTGTTCTACTATGTCCTCATTTTTCATGACTGAAAACGAAAACTTGCCATTTTTATTGCGCAATCCTAAATTTTAATCATAATTTCTGAGGGCGCTGTCTCTTTTCGACTGTTCAATTTCAAAAACTTGACATATGTGGAATTTTACTAATATTTAAAAAGAAAGGAAAGCATCGAATTGCCTCAAAAAATTAAAAGTTCTGAAAAGTATTTCAAATAATTAACACATTGTACAGATTGTACTCAATTATTTAAATAAAAATGTTGACCTCAAAAATTTTATTTTTCTTCAAAATTCAACAATTTTGTTAAAATAAAAAAGTCAATCTTTTTGGTTGAAAATTCATATTTTTGGTTTGAAAATTCAACTTTTTTTGTAGAAAATTCATCTATTTGGCGTAAGAACTCCAGAATTTGGTTGAAATTTGTTTTCCTTCTTAACTGAAAAATCTTTTTCGGTTGAAAATTCATCTGTTTGATTTCAAAAAGCATCTGTTGTCGTAGAAATTTCATCTTTTTTGGCTAAAAATGCAACTACTTGGATGAAAACTAATCTTTTTTGATCGAGGATTTTCAACTATTTTGTAAAAAATTCATCTTTGTTGGTTGAAAATTATACTGTTTTGTAGAAAATTCGTCTTTTTGGCTCGAAAATTGAACAATTTGTTTGAAAAATAAACTATTACATTTTTCATTTAGAATACAAATTTCATTGTCTAAAATAGTCCACTTTTTGGCAACCGTTCACTTTGTGTTTTAAAATTTGAATACATTTTAACAGTTTCTTGAAGAAGCGGATGGGGTTTTAAACAAAGCCTTTTATCTTCTACATTGTAGAGTTTATTTCTTTTGTAATAAATTCCATACAAGTTTTTACTAACGGATATTTTATGAGTCATTTTCTATTTAAAGTCAAGGTTTCTGTGTAAACTATATATACTAAATAAGGTAATATTTATTATATACATATGTATATATATTTATATATATTATCACGCAATTTTTAAATTAAAATATGAAATTAATATTAATAAAACATTTTTATATTTCAATACATCTGTTATCGAAAATAATAAAAAAGAAAAGCAAAGACAATATTTTGGATAATTGATAAAAATTGATATCTTATCCTCAGAATTAATATATAATATTTGTGTGCAATAAATAGACAAACCATTGCATTTTTGTTCAAAAATACCAATTTCTGACCAAAAATACCAACATGCCCTAAATTTGTTAAAAATTGTAAGTTTAATTTTTGAAGTCAAAGTCAAATGATTTTTATTTTTCTCGCAAT
The DNA here is from genome assembly GCA_932195095.1 of Andricus curvator. Taxonomy (NCBI): domain Eukaryota; kingdom Metazoa; phylum Arthropoda; class Insecta; order Hymenoptera; family Cynipidae; genus Andricus; species Andricus curvator. Next base: position 565,101 of record CAKNYM010052677.1, read on the forward strand.
TTTCGGCGAAACCCCCTAATATAACGCAACAAAAAATTGTTTTATTATTATTTTATTACTAATTTCTAACGAAAAATAATAACATAATCCGAAATTGTTCAAGCTTGTAAACTATATTATTTGAAACAAAAATCAGTGGATTTAATTCTAATGATTTTTCTTTAAAAATACCGATTTCAGATTGGACACACAAACATAGCCTAAAGTTATTAAAAATTGTAAATATTCTTTGCAAGCTTTTTGTTTAAATAACAATAATTACTGACGAAAAACAGTAGCATAAAGTAAGAATTGATTGTTACAAATTGTGAATCTTTTTTTAAATTTGATGATTTTTGTTTCCAATAACAGATTTCATTTAAGAAACGTTAACATAAACTTAAATTGTTCCAAAATTGTAACTATTCTTTTAAATATATATTGGAAACCTCTAGTGCGCTTGTACTCTTTCGATTTGAGGGGAAAATAATTTTGAATACAAAATAAAAATTTCGAAGAACTATTTATTTTTTATGTTTATTTCTTTATTTGTTTCTAAGGTTATATAAATATGATTTTCCTAAAATTCTTGAGAAAATTCTAAAAGATTTTTGAAAATTTCAGATATATCAAATCATAATTTCAACAAAAAAGTTCATCTTTAACCAAATAGTTGAATTTTCAAAGAAAAAGATGAATTTTCAACAAAAAATTTAATAGACGATATTTCAATCAAAAAAGATTTTAACTTTAAATAAAAAACAGTGAAATTCACACATAAAATTAATTATAAACCAAATAGTTGAATCCTCAACCAAAAATGATTTTCTTGTCAATAAAGAAAAATAATTTAGTCAAATATTATTAGAGGGGAAAAGTAATTTTTAATACAAAATAAAAATTTTGAATAACTATTTATTTTTTAAGTTTCTTTGTTTATTTGAATTAATGTTATATGAATATAATTTTCCTAGGTTTCTCGAAGAAATTCATTAAGATTTTCAACGTTTTCAGAATTTAACAAATTTTTATAAATTGTTGGGAATCTTTCAATGTTTTAAAATATTTTTAAATTCTTAAAAAATTCTAAAATTTCTAAATATCTTTTAAACTGACTCGAATTATTCATAAAATCCTAAAATCCTTTTTGATAATTTCGGAAATATTTTGTAATGTATTAAAATCTTAAGAATCTTAACAAAAGTTTTTTATTTCCTTAACTTAAACTTAAAGCCTTTCACACTTCTTGAAAAAATTCTAAATTTTTTTGTCGACATCTTCATATACTTTAATTTTGTTTCATTATTATTAGATTTTTCTTTTAATTCTGCAAAATTAAAAAAAAATGCCCTAAAATCTTCCAGATTCTGTTTTGACAATTTTTTCAATGATGTTTTAAAATCTTTTTAAATGTTCCCTTAACATTAATTTTTCGTAGTAAGGAATCACTTTGAATATTCCCAGGAATCTTGATTTTTTTTAAAACTCGTAACCTTTCAAAATCTTCAAAAAATATCAAAATTTTATTTTGAAATCTACAAAAATTTACATTTTGTTTTAAGTTTTTTTCAATATTCTCAAAATTGTTAATTATGTATGTTTGAAATTTTTTACAAACCTCTAAATAGTTTTAAAGATAATTCAAATTTTTCCTAAAATTGTCAACATTTCTGCAATATTAAAAAAATTGGAAAACTTTTGGAATGATTTGAAATCTGTTTAAATATGCTCTTAACACACATGTTTAAAAATAAAGAATTATTTTAAAAATTTCAAGAAATGTTCAAAATTTTTGGATCGAATGTTAAAAAATCTACATTTTGTTTTAAATTTGTTGAAATCTGTTTAAGTTTCAAATTACTTTTGTGTCTATTACAAACTTTTAAATATCTCTTAAATTTATTCGAATTTTTCTAAACTTTTATAATCTTGCAAAATAGAAAAAATTTGCTTTTAAACCTTCTACATTCGTTTCCGAAATTTAAGTAAATTATTTGAAATGTTTGGAAATCTTTTAAATATTCTCTTGAAACAAATTTTATATAATGTAAAAAATATAACAAAATTAATCAGAAACCTTAAAAAAAATTATTATTCTCTTGAAACCTTTCAAAATTCTTAAAAAGCTTCTAAATTTTTTGCTCGATATGTTGAAAAATCTACATTTTATTTTTAATTTGTTAAAATCTTTTTAAGTTTAAAATTATTTTTGTATCTTTTAAAAACTTTGAAATACCTCCTAAACTATCATTTTTAAATATTTTTTAATCTTTTCAAAACTTCTAAAACTTCAAAAGATATTTTGAAATAATTCAAAGTTTTCCTATAATTTTTTAAATCCTGCAAAAATTTAAAAATTGTCTTAAACATCTCCAGATTCTTTTTTGACATATTTTGAAATCTTCAAATCTTAAAATTAATCGTTTAAAATAAAACCTGAATCATTTAAATTTTTCCCAAATATCTTATTGACGGTACCGGCATTGTTTTTTACCAACAATGTATATAGTTATATACTCTTCGTAAATTGAGATATTCTAAGTTTTTGTCCATAATTTAATTTTTCTTATATCTTTGAAAGTGTGAAAAGTTTACAAATTATAGTGTGATAGAAAAATGTAAGAAGAGAATTATTTCTCAATATTAAAAAACATTCACAATTAAAATGTTATCTTTTAACAATAATGTTTAGAAACATTCAGAAATAATTGTTATCATCAAATAGAATTACATATTTTGATTAACTAAATAATTGATGATGCAGAACACTCTCAATCTTTATTAATAGATAAATACATATAACCTCATTTAATAGGGTCAAGGGGTTATGAATAGAAACCTTTTGTCATTTTTAAAACATTTGGTGAAAAGTTAGGATCATAATTATTGTTGTCTTTATTATTAAAGAATCATTTACATTAGCAATTTTTTCTTTTATAAATAAGTTTTTTAAATTAAAATATTTCATCTGAAAATAGCGATTTATAAAGTAGCAGAAAATTCAAAAGAACAAACTGAAAACATCCGATGATTTCGTTCCACCTATTTTTTTAGATATAGGATGTAATATATATTTTTATTTTATAATTATTAAGATTTTTTGTAAACCGTTTTAGATTTTATTATTGTATAACTTATAATTTTTTATTTATTTCATATGCATATTTTATTATTAAGTACGGTTATTATACATATTTTGTATTTCTTAAACTATTTTGATTTTTTTCGAAATACTTCTTTCTTAAACATTCTGTAATCAAGCGTTTGAAATAATTAATTATTTTTATTAGTTATTAAAAACATTAAAGTGTAAATTTAGAGACGTATTTGAAAATAATTATAGTTTTCTATTTAAACTTCTCTATACCATAATTCTTTCTCATTTCAGTTTAAGAATCCACTAATTCTACTACTACTCGGTTCTGCAGTTGTCAGTATATGCATGAAGCAATTCGACGACGCCGTTAGTATTACAGTGGCCATAATCATAGTTGTAACAGTTGCATTCGTGCAGGAATATCGTTCGGAGAAGTCCTTAGAAGAATTAAGTAAACTCGTACCTCCAGCATGTCACTGGTAATTATAAAGAAAAGAATAAGCTCCTTGTTCTCTAAACTTTGAATTCAGTCCTGAATAGTTTTGAATAAACCGCATAAAAATTGCTTGCAGTCTTCGAGAGGGACGTGTAGAAACATTTCTAGCTCGAGATTTAGTTCCTGGCGACGTCGTTTATTTAAATATAGGCGACAGAGTCCCGGCTGATATTAGAATATTCGAAGCCATAGATTTAGCGATTGATGAAAGCAGCTTTACAGGAGAAACCGAGCCGGCTCAAAAGTCAACGGCTCCTTTGCTCAAGGCAGATGATAATTCTTCAAAAGGAAACATTGTATTTATGGGAACCCTTGTGCGATGTGGTCACGGAAAGGCAAGACAGATAATTACATTTTTCTTTCATAAATAAAATCTTTGTTTTGTCTACATTCTGGAGAATGATTAACGAATCTTAAATTGCAGGGAATCGTCGTCAATACAGGGGAGAAGAGCGAATTCGGCGGAGTTTTCAAAATGATGCAAGCCGAAGAGGCCCCGAAAACACCTTTGCAAAAAAGTATGGATATTCTCGGTGCCCAGCTTTCTTTTTACTCCTTTTTCATTATCGGGATTATTATGCTCTTGGGTTGGGTGCAGGGAAAAGCACTTCTTGAGATGTTTACGATTAGCGTTAGTTTGGCGGTAGCTGCTATTCCTGAAGGTCTACCCATCGTTGTGACTGTTACCCTTGCTTTGGGAGTCATGCGAATGGCCAAGAGAAAAGCGATTGTTAAAAAATTGCCGACTGTGGAAGCACTGGGTAAGTTGATCAAAAAGGAATCTTGAATTCAGGGATTACAGCCCCTCCCTGGAACACACAAAAAAACGTAAATTTTGACCCGATTTTCCCCTTTTTTTCATAAGGTTTCGGTTAATTTTATAAAGAATTATAAACATAAATTCAAGATATCAGAAAACAAGATGCTTTGAATGAATTATAGGCTTCACAGGCCAACATGCTCTAAAAACAGGGGAAATACGTAAATTTCTTTTAAATAAAATTAATGTAGGTACACATTAATATTAAACTCAAGATGAATTTTCGACTAAGAAGATTAATTTTCTACCGAACAAGAAGAATTCTTAACCAAAAAAGATGAATTCTGAACGAAAAATGTAATAGTTTATATCGTAACAAACAAAAAATTTATTTTAAATCAAAAACAGTTCAACTCATCTAAAAAAGTCAATTTTCAACAAAATAGTTAATTTTTAAAGCTAAAAATATTTCCCAGTAAAAAAAATTCAACTAAATTGTTTAATTTTCAAGACAACAAAAAAACGATTTTTCTAAAAAACAGTTGAACTTTGAAGACGAAAAGATGAATTTACTAGAAAAAAGTTCATTTTCAACCAAATAATTGCATTTTCTACCAAAGTAGTTGAATTTTCAAAAAAATAGGTAAATTTTCAACCGAAGAGATGAATTTTGAAATAAAATTATGAATTTTCAACCATCAAAGGTTTTTATTTTAAATAAAAAACAGCTTAATCCATCCAAATAGATGTCTCTTCAACAATATAGTTGATTTTTTTATCAAAAAAGATCTTTCAGTCAAGAAAGAAAAAAAATGTCAACCACATTGTTGAACTTTCAGTAAAATAGTTGAATCCTCAACGAAAACAGTAATTTTCAACCAACCAGTTGCATTTTAACCCAAAAAGATTAAATTTCTACCAAAAGAGATGAGTTTTTAAACATAAAATACGATTTTTCAACAAAATAGTTGAATTTTCAACCAAAAAAGATTTTTCAGTGAAGAGTGAAACAAATATTTAAACAAAATTGTTGAATTTTCAAGCCTTAAAGACGAATTTTCAACACAAATTCTCAAATAAAAATTGTAATAGTTGATATGTCAACCAATAAAGATTATGATTTTAAATAAAAGACAATTAAGTTCATCCAAAAAATACGAACTTTTAACAATATAGTTAATTTTTTACCTAAAAAAGATCTTTCAGTCAAGAAAGAAAAAAAAATTCAACCAAATTGTTAAATTTTCAATGAAATAGTTGAATCCTCGATGAAATCAGATTAATTTTCAACCAGACAGTTTCATTTTAACCAACAAAGATGAAATTTCTACTAAAAGAGATGAATTTTATAACCAAAAAGACAAATTTTCAACTAAGTAGTTGAATTTTCAACCAAAAAAAATTGTTCAGTGAAGAAAGAAACAAGTATTTAAACAAAATAGTTGAGTTTTCAAGCCTAAAAGACAAATTCCCTACAAAATAGTTGAATTTTCAATCCAAATTATGAATTTTTAACAAAAAAGTTGATTTTCAACCAGTTAGTTGGATTTTCTACCAAAGTAGTTGAATTAAAAAAAAATAGGTACATTTTCAAACAAGAGATGAATTTTTAACTAAAATGATGAATTTTCAACCTAAAAGATGAATTCTCAAACAAAAATGTAATAGTTGATATTTCAACTAATAAAGATTTTTATTTTAAGTAAAAAATAGCTACGTTTATCCAAAAAATACGGCATTTTAATAATATAATTAATTTTTCAATCAAAAAAGATCTTTCAGTCAAGAAAGAAAAAAAATGTCAACTAAATTTTTGAATTTTCAATAAAATAGTTGAATCATCAACGAAGACAAATTACTTTTCAACCAAACAGTTGCATTTTAACCCAAAAAGATTAGACGAATTTTCTACGAAAAAAGATGAATTTTTAATTATGACATTATAATTATGACATTTTTATCTTTATTTTTGGTTATTAATTCTTAATTTGGTATTATTTTTCAAATAGTCATTATTGTGTGTTTCAAATTATTTTTCCAGCTTATTTAGAATAATACTTGGAAGAACTCAGGGTTCTGTACTGAAAAAAATTACAGTACACAAAAATTGACGAGATTAGTGAATCAAAATCTGTTCACTGATAAAAATACAATTAAAAAAATTAAAACAGCATTTTTCATTTCTGTTCATCTGTTTTTCGGGCATTGAACTTCAATTTTTGGCTGATGTATTTTATGAGTAGAAATTGCGGAAGTGTTCAGCATTTTTTAAATTACTAGAAAACCTATTAAAGAAAAGGCGCGACTGTTAGAAGGCACTTTCGTTTAATATTCACGAGATCCCCATATGATTTAAAAAGTTTGTAATAAAAACTAAAGTTCCCTTTTTTATCTAAAGATCAACTACTGAACTGCTGTGATCCCTGCGAATGAGAAAGCCTTGAAATATTAGATAACATTAAGAAATTATTTTTTTTTTCGTTGCAGGCTGCGTAGATGTCATTTGTTCAGACAAAACTGGAACCCTAACGAAAAACGAAATGACAGTCACAACACTGATCACATCTGAAGGATACGCGGCTGATGTGACTGGTACTGGTTACAATAGTGAGGGAGAAGTTCGTCTTAGAAAATGCGACAATGCCGAACTTGCACGTACATCTATCAATAATATGCTTGAGGTAAATATTTCTGAATGTTTAATACCGAAATATTTCGAGGGTATGTTTAGAAAGTCCTAGTTATTCAGTTTAATTGAATTACAATTTTTACTATAAATTTCAGGTTGGTTGTGTTTGTAATAATGCTATTATCCAAAATGATACACTACTCGGTCAACCAACAGAAGGAGCATTAGTAGCAGTCGCAATGAAATATGGAATGTTCGGTGTGAGCGACAAATTTCTTCGGCTCCAGGAATATCCATTTTCATCCGAACAAAAGATGATGGCCGTCAAATGTACCCCAAAGTATGGCGAAGTAAGTATTTTAAACTTGAAGTCATTTTTTATTTTATTTTATTTACTAAGCGCCGTGAGATAAATATTCTGTTTTCTTTTCCAGAACAGACAAGAAGTGTTCTTCGTGAAAGGGGCCTTAGAGAAAATTCTGCCTCAGTGCACCAAGTACTCAGCAAACGGACAATTGTATCCCCTTAATCAAAAGAAGGACCAGGAACTCTTGGCGGAGGCGTATGAAATTGGACAGCAGGGTTTACGAGGTAATTATATAATAAAAGATTTAAATACTCTAACATTGCTTTTAGTACGAGGGTTTGATCACTCGAATTTTTTAATGTACATTAGATTTCAAGATTTCAAATATTTCTCAAGCTTTCGAAAAGATTTCAAAAGATTTCATAGAAAATTAAAAGATTTCAATGATTTAAAAGATTTAACGAAGGTTTCAAAAGATGTCACAAAAAATTCAAAAATTTCACAAATATTTCGTATAGATTTAAAAGATTGCAAGAGGTTTCACAAAGGTTCCAAACGGTTTCATAAAATTTTTCAAAATTTCAAATTATTTCCCAAAAATTTCAAAGATTTCACGAGGTTTAAAAAATATTTCACAAAATTTCAAAGATTTCACACAGACTTCAATGATTTCGCACAGATTTAAAAGATTGCAAAAATTTCACAAAGTTTTCACAAAATTTTTAGAAATTTCCTATTCAATGATTTCGCAAAAATTACAAAGATTTCACAAAGTTTTCAAAAGATTTCAATGATTTTGCGCAGATTTCAAAGATTCCAAAAGATTTTTAAAAAAATTCAAAGATTTCAATAATTTTACAAAGATTCAAAAGATTTCACAAAAAATTTTTAAGATTTTACAAAGATTTCAATCATTTCGTAAAAATTACAAACGTTTCACAAAGTCTTCAAAAGATTTCACAATAATTTCCAATATTTTACAAATATTTGAATGATTTCGCACAGATTTCAACGATTTTATAAAGATTTCAAAAAATGTCACAAAGGATATTTCACAGATTTTAAAGATTCTAAAATATTTTGGAATGCTTTCGCAAAGATTTCAAAGATTTCACAAAGTTTTCAAAAGATTTTACAAAGATTTCAACGATTTCACAACAATTTAAAACATTCAAAAAATTTCATAAAGTTTTCAAAAGATTTCGTAAAAATTTCAAAGATTTTAGAGGCTTCACAGATTTTAATGATTTGAAAAGGTTTCACAAAGATTTTAACAATTCGAAAAAGATTTTAAAGATTTAAAAAGACTTCACACAAATTAAACAATTTTACAAAGATTTCAATGATTTCGTCAAGATTTCACAAAGTTTTCAAAAAATTTCAAAGATTCCAATGCTTATGCACAGATTTGAAAAATTCAAAAAGATTTCACAAAAATTTTAAAGATTTCAATAATTTCATAAAGATTTAAAAATATTTCACAAAAAAATATCAAAGATTTCAATGATTTCGCAAAGATTTCAATGGTTTCACAAAGTTTTCAAAAGTTTTCACTATGATTTAAAAGATTCCAAAAGATTTCATAAAATTTTCAAAAGATTTCGTAAAAATTTTAAAGATTTCACGTAGATTTCAAAGATTTTAGAGATTTCACAAAAAATTCAAATATTTCGCAAAGATTTCACAAAGTTTTCAAAGTATTTCACAAAATTTCGAAAGATTTCACACAGATTTCAATAATTTCAAAAAGTTTTTACGAAAATTTCAATAATTCCACAAAGATTTCAAAGATTTTAAAGATTTCACAAAAAATTCAAAGATTTTACAAAGATTTCGATGATTTCGCAAAGATTTCAGTTTCAGCACAGGTTTCAAAGATTCCAAATCTTTTCAGAAAAATTTCAAAGATTTCAATGACTTCACAAAGATTTAAAAATATTTCGCAAACATGTCAATGATTTCAAAGATTTTACGAAGTTTTCCAAACATTTCACAAAAATTTCAATGATTTTTCACAGATTTTGAAGATTACAAAAGATTTCACAAAATTTTCAAAAGATTTCATAACAATTTCAAAGATTTCACAGAGATTTCACGAAGATTTCAAACGTTATCACAAAGGTTTCAACGATTTTAAAGATTTTAGAGACTTTAAAGTATGTCACGAAAATTTCAAAGATTTCTCAAAGTTTTCAAAAGATTTCACAAAAATTTCAAAGATTTCACAAAGGTTTAAACTATTTTAGAGATTATAAGATTTAAAAATTTTCGCAAACATATCAGTGATTTCACAAGATTTTAGAGATTTTAAAAGATTTCACAAAAAATTAAATGATTTTACAAAGATTTCCATGGTTTCGCAAAGATTTCAAAAGATTTAACAAAAATTTCAAAGACTTTACAAAGATTTCAATGATTTCACACAGATTTCAAAAATTCTAAAAGATTTCACAAAGTTTTTAAAAAATTTCACAAAAATGTCAAAGATTTCAATGACTTCACAAGCATTTTTAAGATTTCAAAGCATTTAGAGATTTCACAAAAATTTCACAAAAATGTCAAAGATTTCAACGAAGACTTGGATATCAGATTTCGAGTGTGATCAACCCCTCGCTTTAGTATTAATTTTATATTAATTCTCGTTTTTTGCTTAGTAATTGGATTAGCTCGTGGATCTTCACTCCAGGACCTTGTTTATGTGGGAATGGTTGGCATCTGCGATCCACCAAGACCTCATGTTCGTGAATCCATCACGACTTTAATGAATAGCGGAGTTTCCGTCAGAATGGTTACGGGAGATGCTAAAGAAACTGCCTGTGCCATCGGTAAATTATTACATATTTAATTTATCATATTTCATTAATCTGCAATTCCTACATAGAAATCACTATCATCTTTAAATTTGCAGCAAATATGATTGGTTTGGACACAATGCACAAGAAAACCATGTCAGGAAACGAAATCGATGCTTTAACCGAGCGGCAATTAGAAGAAGTGATTGATACTGTCAGTGTTTTTTACCGAGTCACACCAAAACACAAATTAAACATCGTAAAAGCTTTGCAGAAAGGTGGACACATAGTTGGCATGACAGGCGATGGAGTAAATGATGGTGTAGCTCTGAAAAAAGCAGATGTCGGTATAGCCATGGGAAAAAATGGAACCGATGTTTGCAAAGAGGCAGCTGATATGATTCTCGTAGATGATGATTTTCAAACAATCATGTAGGTCTAAACCTATTCCTTCATTCTCTTTTGATACGATATCTATGAGAAAGAAAGAGAGTCATGAAAGTTTCGTAATTTTGTTTCAGTGGCGCCATCGAGGAAGGAAAAGGAATTTTCTATAATATTCGTAATTTTGTAAGGTTTCAACTTAGTACTAGCATAGCAGCTTTGTCTTTGATTGCTCTCGCGACGCTGATGAGCATCCCGAATCCTTTGAACGCAATGCAGATTCTTTGGATTAATATCATCATGGATGGTCCTCCTGCTCAGAGGTAAGAATTTGTCTCTGAAGTGCTTTTAAAACAGTTTTGAGTATAGAAAATTTAAAAAATCCTTTTGTACAGTTTGGGAGTCGAACCGGTTGACAAAGACGTTTTGAATCAAAAGCCTCGAAATGTGAAAGAGCCGATGATCACGAAAAGTCTTGTGATAAACGTTTTATTGTCAGCCACGATCATTATCATAGGAACGCTCTGGGTTTACAATCGAGAGGTAAAATTGATTTAATGATAGAGAGAATTTTAAGTTAATAGGGTTGCTACAAAATTCCGATTTCAAAATTCCTTGACTTTCCCTGACTATTGCCTGACTAATTTTTCGTTTTCCATGACCATTATAAATTTTTCTTTCAGGTATAAAAACAATCTTACACCTAGGAGATCAATAATGTTAATGCAAAAAAATGTTTCTAAATTTATCTTTTAAGTCACAACAGCAAATTTCACAGACCAAAATGCTCTAAAAACAGGGGAAATCGGCTGATTTTTCACGAAAATTGGGTAATAATAGGGGAATAGATTCTCTTAATTAAAATTAAGATTACATGTCGAAATATATTACATTATCAACTAAACATTCGAATTTTCAACGAAAAAGGGTAATATTGAATCAAAAGAAATGAATTTTCAACGAAAGAGTTGAATTTTCAACCTATAAAGATGAATTTTTGATCAAATAGTTGAATATTTAAACCAAAAAGGCGAGTTTTTAAAATAGAGTTGAATTTTCAACTACGAAAGATGAATTTTCTACCAAAAAGTATCAATTTTTGATCCAAAAGGACGAATTTCTTATCCAAAAAGACGAATTTGCAACCTACAAAGATGAATTTTCAACCAAATGGAAAAATTTTCAAACAAAAAAGATAAATTTTCAAGCAAAACAAAAACGAATTTTCAACATAATACTCATTTTTAAATTTTTAACGGAAGAGATGTTTTTTCAACTCAAATGATGAATCTTTAACTACAAAAAAAATGCATTTTTAATAAAGCAGTTCAACTTTTAGCCAAGTATTTTTAACCAAAAAAGATTAATTCTCAACGAAAAATGTAATATTTGATATTTCAAACCAAAAATGTTAGTTTTATGTCAAAAACATTTTACAGTCAAGAGAGAAAAAAAAATTTTCAATAAAAAAAGGTTAATTTTTAACGAAAAATGTAATGCTTGATATTTCAAACAAATTTTTTTTTTAAATAAAAAACAGTTGAATTCAACCAAAAAAGAGGAATTGTCAACCAAACAGTGGAATTCTCAACCAAAAACAGATTAAGTTTTAACAAAAAAAAGTTGTACTTTCAACCAAAAAAGACGAAATATTTACCGAAAGAGATGAATTTTTAAACCAAAAAGACGAATTTTCAACAAAAGAGTTGAATTTTCAACCAAGAAAGATTTTTAGTCGAAAGAGAAAAAAATTTCAAACAAATTATTGAGTTTTCTACCCTAAAAGGCGAATTCTCTACAAAACAGTCGAATTTTCAAGCTGACAATATGAATTTTCATCTAAGAAGTTAGTTTTTAACAAAATAGTTGAATTTTCTTTCAAAATAACACAAATTTTACCCCCAAAACACGTATTTTCAACAGAACAGTTGAATTTTTAGGCCAAAAAGACGAATTTTCCACAGAACAGTCGTATTTTCAACTAAAAAAAAAAAAATTTCAATCAAAAAAAGATTAATTCTTTCTGAAAAAAATGTAATAATTGATATTTCAACAACAAAATTTTTAATTCATCCAAAAAAGACGAAATTTTATAAAAACATTTTACAGTCAAGAAAGAAAAAAAATTCAACCAAATTGTTGCATTTTAAACCCTAAGAGACGAATTTTCAATAAAATAGTTGAATTTAAAAATAAAATAAAAAATTCACCCGAAAATGGAATAGTTCAATTTTCAGTCAAGAAAATTAATTTTTAACGAATAAAAAACGAATTTGTAACAAAGGAATTCATCTTTCGAACAAGTGTTCAATTTTCAATGAAAAGAAGAAGAATTGTCAAAAAAAAACTGTAGTAGTTTATATTTCAAAAAAAATAATTTGTTTTTCAATAAAAACATTTGAATTCGATAAAATTTTTTTTTAACAAAACAGTTGAATCTTCAATGCAAACATATTAATTTTCAACTAAAAATTACATTTTAAATAAAAAAATCTTAATTTAATCAAAAAAGATAAAGATTCTACCGAAAGAGATGAGTTTTTAAACCAAAAAAATGAACTTCCAACCAAGAAAGATTTTTCAGTCGAAGCAGAAAAAAAATGTCAACCAAATTGGTGAATTTTCAACCCAAAAAGGCGAATTCTCTATGAAAAAGTTGAATAATTATCCCAAAAGAATTTCCAATCAAAGAGTTACTTTTCAACGAAATAGTTGAATTTTTAACCAAAAAGACGTATTTTTAACAAAAAGTTGATTTTTTAAGCTAAAAGAAGAATTTTCTATAAAAAATTAATGTTCAACCAAAAAAGATGAATTCTCAACGAAAAATGTAATAGTTGAGTTTTTATCTAAAAACTGTCATCTTTCAGCCAATAATGAAATGGTTAAATTTTCAATTAAGAAAAGTAATTTTCAACCCAAAAAATGAATTTTCAACAAAATAGTTCAATCTTCTACCAATAAAATGAATTTTTAACAAAGTAGTTCATCTTTCACTAAATTTTTAACTAAAAGATATGAATTCTGAACAAAAAATATAATAGTGGACTTTTCCATTAAAAAGAATCAACTTTGAACCGAAAATAGTTGTATTTTCTTATTGAGTTCTATTAACTCAGTTTTCATTTAAGCGAAAAACGAGAAAAAGGGTAAATTTCTTGACAACAGAGAGAAAAAGAGAAATTCTTTTTAAAAAAAGGGGTAAAGAGGGGAATAGGGAAAAAGTATGAAGTCTGTACAACAGTCATACCGAATTCTCTTTTAGATTTTCCATAACATTCCCTGACTTTCCCTGACCTGTGGCAACCCTGGTTAACTTCTGCAAAATTATCTAATTATTATTTCTGGAATTTTCTAGATGACCTCGGGAGGAATTACGGCTCGCGATACAACGATGACATTCACATGTTTTGTCTTTTTTGATATGTTTAATGCATTAAGCTGCCGATCTCAGGTTGGTTTCAAAATCTAAATTTTTATTATTCACCAAAGTAGAAATTATTTAAAAAAAATTGTTTTCTACAATTAAATTGTTTCTTTCCAGACCAAATCAGTATTCACAATTGGTTTCTTGAGCAACAAGATGTTCTTGGTAGCCGTCACTCTTTCTGTAGTAGGCCAAATGTTAGTTATTTATTTTCCTCCCCTGCAGAGAGTTTTTCAAACAGAGGCTCTGACGTCCAAAGGTAAAGTGCAAAAATGTAGTTTTAAAAATTTCAGAGCGTCTACCTGACTGGAAAATCGGGAAATAACCGGGAATTTTGTACACCGGGTAAAAAACCAGGCAACGACCGGTTATTTGATTCAATGACCGGGATTTTTCTCTCGAATGTACTAATATGCAAATTAAAACTGGTTTCATATATTTTATTATACTAATTCTGAGTTGAAACCGTTAATTTCCTAAAAGAAATATAATTTTGAGTTGGGACAGGAGATTTCAGTAAAGGATTATAATTTTCAGTTTGGGACAGGGAATTTCAGTAAAGAAATATACTTTTGACAATTGAGACAGGTAATTTTGAGTATCATTTTGATTTTGGGAGAGAGTATTTCGTAAAAAGTTATAATTTTGACTTTGGGGCAGGCATTTCCCGCAAGGATTAGAATTTTGACTTTGGGACAGGCAATTTTCTAAAAGAATGATAATTCTGAGATAAAACAGGGACTTTCCGTGAAGAATTATAATTTTCGTTTAAGATTCACTTCAGAACAGGAAATTTCGTTAAGAATTATAATGTCTACTTTAGGACAGGGAGTTTCGGTAAAAAATTATAGTTTTATTTGGAACAGGCAATTTTTGACATGGAGCGGGAATGTTTAAAAATAATTTTAATTCTGATTTATAAAAAAAGGAATTTAAAAAAATCCCAGTTCTAAGCCAGAATTCGTCACAATTTGAATATTCTCTCTTCTAAATTTTGGAAAAAGGGAGTTACTTTATTTTCGAATTATAATAGACAATTTTGTAAATAAATATAATTCTTACTTGGAACAGGGAATTTTGAAAATGAATTTAATTGTTACTTGGTATAGGGAATTGTCTAAAATAATTTTTATTCTAATTTAGAAGAAGGTAATTTTAAGGAAATTACTGTTTAAATTCAGAATTATAATTCTTTTACAAAATTCTCTGTTCCAATCACAAATATTTTAAATCTTTTAAATTGTTTAGAAAGGGTGGTCGTAGGTCAGGGAAATCAGGGTAAAGTCAGGGTCAGATAAAGTCAGGGATTTTATCAAAAATCTTGCAAAAGTCAGGGAATATATAATAAATTGGATAAATAAGGGGCACTTTAAATAACTGTTAAGGATAATCAATTTGAAATTATTTTATTCTGTTTATAAATAATATGTTAAAAATGATACAAGATTAAAATGCTGGTCTCTGAATAATAATGGTCAGGGAAAATGAAAAATGGGTCAGGAAAAAATTAGTGAATTTTGAAAACAAAGTTTTACGGTCAACCTTTTATATTTATATTTCTTTTCTTGCAGTTGCTTTCTACTGACGATTATATTTTAAGTTAAAAATGTTATTATCTCGTTAGAAATTCCACAGTTTTCTTTAAAAGTCATCATTTTTGGTTAAAAATCCAACTGTCTTGTTGAAAATGCGTCTTCTTGGGTTCAAAATTCATCTTCTTGGATAAAAATGCAATTGTTTGGTTAAAATTAATCTTCTTTGATTGAGTATTCAATTTTTTTTTTTGAAAATTCGTCTTTTTGGATTGATTCAAATGTTTTTTATTTAAAATTAAATCTTGTTTAATTGAGATATCTACAGTTAGATTATTCGTTGAAAATTCATCCTTTTTGGTTCAAAATTGTAAAACTTGGTTGAAGGTTCAACCACTCTGTTAAAAAAGCATTTCTTGGTTGCAAATTCATCCTTTTGGATGAATATTCATTTTGTTCATGGTTGAAAATTAATTTTCATAACTTAAAATTTAACTATTCCGTTTAAAGATTCATATAATTTTAGCTGAAAATTCATCTCTTTGGTTGAAATTTGTACTATTTTTTTGAAAATTGATCCTTTTTAAATAATGATTCAAATATTTGGATAAAAGTTGAACTACTTTGTTTAAAATTTATTTTTTTGTTAACTTTTCGATTTTTGGTTGATGATTGATCTTTTGTAGTATAAAATTTTTATTTTTTGGTAGAAAGCTAATCGTATTCGTTTGAAATTTCCTCCTAATTTTGTATGAAAATTAACTTTTTTTATTGAAAAATCATATTTGTTGGTTAAAAATTCAACTGTTTTTCAGAAAATTCGTCTTTTGGCTTGAAAGTTCAACAATTTAGCTTACATTTTTTTTCTTTCTTGACTTGAAAATCTTGATTTGTTGAAAATTCGTCTTTTTTGGTAGACAGTTAATCTTCTTGGTTGAAAGTTCGTCTTTTGGTTCTTAAAATTCATCTCGTTTGGTAGAAATGTAATCTTTTTTAGTTGAAATCTCAACTATTACATTTTTTGTGTTGAGAATTGATCTTTGTACATTGAAATTTTGGTTAAAAATTCAACTATTTTGTTAAAATTCACCTCTTTTACTTGAAAGTTCAACTATTTGGATGTAAATTCATCTTTCCTCTTTAAAAGTTAAGTGTTTTCTAAAACGTTTGACCTTTTAGCATAAAAATTTAAATATTTGGTTGAAAATACAACTGTTGTAGGTCAAAGTTTAATCTTTTTTGTATGAAAATTCGACTATTTGGTTGAAAATTCGTTTTTTTTTTGTTGAAAATGAATTTTCTTTTACTAAAAATATATATTTTTTATTTTTGGTTGAAAATTTATCTTTTTCAGTTTAAAATTAATTTATTTCGTTGAAAATTAATCTTTTTTGGTAAAAAATTAGTCTTTTTTGGTAAAAAATTAGTCTTTTTTTCTTTGAAAAATCGTCTTTTTGGATTTAAAATTCAACTATTTTGTTGAAAATGCACCTCTTTTGATTGAAAGTTTAACTATTTGGTTCAACATTCATCTGTCTTCTTTGAAAATTAACTTTTTTGTTAAAATTGATCTTTTCAGGTTTAAAAGTCAATTTTTTTCTAAAACGTTCGACTTTTTAACTTTCAAATTCGACTATTTAGTATATAATGCATTTTTGTAGGTGAAAAAATAAACTATTTTGTTAAAAATTTATTTATTTTGTTGAAAATTCAAATATTTGGTTAGAAAATCATTCGTTCTTTTGGATTAAAAAGTTTTCTTTTTTGTTGAAAATTCAAATGTCTTCTGAAAAAAGCAATTATTGGGTTGAAAATGCAACTTATTTTGGTTGAAGTTTATTCTTTTTCGTTTGAAAATTCGACCATTTGGTTGATAATTCAACAATTTAGTTAAAAATTTAACTGTTATGATAGAAAAGTCATTTTTTTGGTTGAAATAAAGAAATAAATTTAAAATTGTAATCTTAAATTGTTTTGTTCCGTTTATAAAAGATTCTATGTTAAAAAAGTTACAGATTTAAAATGCTGATCATTAAATATTAATCGTCAGGGAAAATGCAAATTTGATCCGGGGAAAGTCGGGGAATTTTGAAAATGAAGTTTTACGGACACCCTGATTAGAAATCTTTAGAAATCTTCAAACATCGTTTTGAAATGGCACTCCAGGTCCCATAGAAGCCGTTCTGGTTTTGCAATTCCTAGAACTGCTGGCCCACGACATTTCTCAGCAGGCAGGGCGAGCGACGTTTGCGACTCTCACCTCGGAAGGGCCGCAGTGTGCGAGTACTTAGTCGAGTATATTGCGCAATATTTTGCATTCTAATTTGAAACGGTTCAGGAAACGATTTGGGACTTGGAGTGCATACAAATCTTTTGAACTATATTTCTAATTCACCGGAAAAATTGATCTTTGATCGGAAAAATGTACAATTGACCGGAATAAAACCGGGAATTAAAAATAATCCGTCGGGTAGACACCCTGAGTTTCTGTAGTATTTAAAAAACAGGTTTTTAACCATCTCAAAATTTCAGATCTCCTATTCCTGGTCTCTTTGACGTCGAGTGTATTCGTGATCAGCGAGATAAAGAAATTGTGCGAGCGACAAATCACTCGACGTCGCAGTGGAGCAAAGCAGTACAGTAAGTTCGGCATGGATTTTGTATGACACTTAAAACGCTCCAAAACCGAACCAGTCAAAATTCGCGTTCAGTGAAAAGACTACAGACGGGGAGCGCTCAGTATTTCAAAAACAAATAATTAGGATACTTTACTCTCATCTCTCGTATTCGTCTCAATCTCAAACACATTCCCGATCGTTCTCAAGCAACGAAAGCTCTTTGCGAAACTGTTTATATATAGGAATTTTGCACTATTTTCATAACTTTCCTACGAATAACGTGATCAATTACTTGCCATTTGCGATTTTCGAGAGGAATTTTTCGAGCCCTGGTGGAAATCATTTTTACAAGAAAGTACACAATTTAACAACGAAATACAATTAAATACAAGTAGATAATTTTGTCTTGTATTTTCTTGTAGAAACGTACAAAAAATAAGAATAGAGTACAAATTTATACAATTTGAAAATTTTTTATAAAATTTCATTACTATATGTTTTTTTTACTTTGTTGTACAGAAACCTGCAGTATTTTACATTTTTTTAAATTTTGTCATTTGACGTTATAAAGACACTTTTAATTTTACATAAATTATTGTGGAAAATTACAAATCTTTACGACACAATACAAGATTTCACAAAAATTAAAATATTCGAAAACTACACTAAGAATGATGTTGCAAATTCTGGTAGTTTATTGAAGAAATGTACAAATTAAAAAAAAAATACATATAAAATGTATGCGTACAATTTTGTACTTTTTTATATTGTTGTATTTTATTGCGGTTTTAGTTTTATACGAAAATTTGCCAAAAAGAAAATCTACAAGAATCTATAGGAATTTACAGGTTTTGCTTTTTTTCTTTTTCGACCTAGGGTGATAAAGATTTAGAATATTGCAATTAGATAATTTGAAATTAAAATGTGCAAATGATTGCTATTACAAAAAAAGCTTACAGTTTAAATTTAAAAGGAATTGTAGAATATTAAAAAACAGTCATCGTTATTAAAAAACTAAAAACTTACGTTTGGAGCTTTTACTAAAATATATATTTACAAAAAACGCTCAAAACTGAAGTTTTTTGTTGTTTAATAACGATTATTATCTTTTACTATTCTACAGATTGTCTACTCTACCTGGAAAACCTGGAATTTTCAGGGAATTTGTATACAACTGGAAAGACCTGAAAATGTTAGGAACTTTTTTTTACAGTCTGAATTTTTTCGAGGGCATGCCTCATTTTTTTTAAATTGCAATATAAAATTGAATAATAATGATTCTTCAGTAGCTTTATATTACTGTATTGAACTATTTTGTTGAAAATTCGTGTTTTTCTTTGTTTGCAATTAATTTTTTTAACTGAAAATTTAACCATGCCAGTTGAATATTCCATCATTTTATTTAAAAAATCATCTCTTTGGTTGACCATTAAGTTTTTTAACTAAAAATTTAATTATTCAATTTTTTTAATTCATCAATTTGTTTGAAATTATAACTTTTTTTTCGAAAATTGATTCTTTTTTTGGTTAAAATTTTTTTTTAACTGAAAATGTATTCCGATTGAGTATTCCATCATATTAGTTGAATATTCATCAGTTTGGTTGAAAATGGTTTTAACTAAGAATTTAAATATTTAATTTTTGGTTGTAAATTGGTGTTTTTTAATTAAAAATTCAACTATTTGGTTGAAAATTTGATTTTTTATTTGAAAAGTCAACTATTCTGTTAAATATTCATGCATATTGTTAAAAAATCGTATTTTTTGTAGAGAATTAATCTTTTTGTTTGAAGATTCATCTTTTTGGTTGAAAATTCAAGTATTCCAGTTAAATACTCATCATTTTAGTTGAAAATTAATCTTTTTGGTTTAAAATAAAACTACTTGGTTTAAAATTAAACTCTTTTGTTAAAAATCCATCTATTCCAATTGAAGATTCATCATTTTTGTTGAAAATTCGTTTTTTTGTGAAAAATAAATTTTTCAAATCGAAAATGTAACTATTCCATTTTTGGTTGAAAACTAATATTTTTTAGTTAAAAATTCAACTGTTTGGTTAAAATTTGATCTTTTTTATTTAATAATTGAACTATTTGGTTGAGAATTCATGTATTTTGTCGATGAATCGTTTTTTTTAGAAAATTAATCTCTTTGATTTAAAATTCAACTATTTTGATTTAATCCTGGAAAAAAACTCGAGATGCCTGGAAAACCTCTGGAATTGTCAGGGAATTTTTTCCAGGTTTTGAGTAGACACCCTGTTCTACCATTCTTTTAAAGTTTAAACATAGAATCATTTTTGTAATAGCGATCCTTTACATGTCTTAATTTAAAATGATGTTATTCCTGTAGATTCTTTTAGCCGCGATCGTAAATTCTGGTAAGAAATTAAAACTAAAATAAAATATACAAAAAAAGTACAAAATTCGGCCGAATAATAGACAAAAGACTTTCCTGTAATTTGTATTGTAATGCGTTGTTAATGTAATATTTGTTGTACTTTTTTGTAAAAATTTGTCCACGAGGAAGGATATTCCTATTCGTAAAGTCGATGAATTTTCTCTGAGTGGAGTGGAGTAGAGTAGTTTTTATCACTTGAGACGCACGGACCTTTTGTCTCGATATTACATTCGTGTAACAGCACTTTCCTTGCATTTGTAGTGTCAATTTTTCATACTGTGACGACCAAATGTTTTACATTATACAGTACATTGTGATAGTCACAAAAACGTGCTTAAAAAAGTACGAAGTGATAATGATAAGCAAGCACTTGAGTGCGTCGGGTTATATCAGTAGAATTCTAGTAATTTCAGTCAATGTACAGTGAATTTTGGTGCTTTATTGCGGTTGTTATATTATACCGGTCCGATCGAAAGTTCAGTGTTGGGCAAAATCAGCTGAAATCAGTATTTCAAGGCAAACGATTTTTTTAACATGTTGACGTTATTTCAAGTACTATTACAATATAAATTATGGCTCGTTCTTTAATTCATAGATTCCATTTTCAATCGTATAGCAATGGAAATAATTATTTTTCTCGACGGGTTAACCATTATTGAATTCAAATATGTACATCTGTTTCTGAATTCACTTAAATTCATATAAATTTTTCTAAATTCTGTTAAATTTACCTTATAGCTGGTACAATTGTTTGTTAATTCTTTGGATTCTTTTGAATTTTTTCGAATTCTTTTTAATTTTTGATAAGTTTTTGGATTTATTTGAAATCATTTGCATTCTTTTGATTTTTTGGTAATTACTTCAATTCTTTTGAGTCACTTGAGTTTTTTTAAATTTCAGGATTCTGTTGAATCAACATGAATTCTTTTGAATTCCACATACTCAAGCTTCTTTTTTCAAGGAATTAATTAAAACTATAAGGTTTTAGGATATTTTAAAAGATTTCAAGGGATTTTATAAGATTTCTGAGGATTTCAATGATTTTGTGGAATTTTAAAAGCTCTCAAAGTATTTTAATAAATTTCCCAAGATTTCAGCAAATATCATCAGTTTTCATTTAATTTCACAAGAATTGAGGGATTTCGTAGGATTTCAAATATTTTCAAATATTTCATGGTACAGCCAAAGATTTTATGATATATTTTAAAAGATTCCAAGGAATTTTCAATTGATTTCAATATTTTGAAGTGATTTCAAAGACATTCAAAGATTTTAGGGTATTTTTAAAAATTCCAAGGAATTTTTAAGCGCTTTAAAAAATCTCAAGGGATTTCAAAAGATTTTCAAGGATGTGAAATATCTTAGGGTATTTTTAATAGATTTCGATAACTTGAAGTGATTCCAAAGGATTTTATGGCATTTAAAAAATTCCAAGGAATTTTGAAGAGCTTTACAAAGTTTCAATAAATTTGATGTAATTTAGGGTATTTTTAAAAATTATGGCTCGTTCTTTAACTCATAGATTATATTTTCAATCATGTACCAATGGAAATATTAGTTTTTCTCGAGGGATAAGCCACTGATGACTTCAAGTATACATCTGTTTCTGAATTCACTTAAATTCTTTAGAATCCACTTTTCAAATTTAATGGAATTATTTTTTATTTGCCTTGAATTCTCATAAACTTTCTTAAATTCTTTTGAATTTTTCTTCAAGGTACCAGATGAATTCTGTAGAATTCCCTTGTACTCTTCTAAATATGTTTTTTTTTTAGTTCTATACTGAATTTCATTAATTTTGTGTAATTTGTTTTGATTCTTTTGAATTCACTCTAATTCTTTTGATTATTCGCTTGAATTTTTTGAACTCTTAGGATTTGTTTAAATCCACTTGAAGTCTTTGGAATTCCTTTGAACTCTTCTGAGTTAATTTAAATTCTACTGAATTTAATTGAATTTATTTAATTCTTTGAACTCTTCTGAATTCACCGGAATTATTTTGAATTCCCTTTATGGATTCACCTTAAATTCTTACACATTTTCTTAAATTCTTTCGAATTTACTTTGGATACTTTCGAATTTTTGTTCATTTTATGAATTTATTTAAAGTCACTTGAATTCTTTTGATTTATTTGTAATGACTTCAATACTTTGGGTCACTTGAATTTTTTCAACTCTTTTGAATTCATTCAGAATCACTGTTAGGATTTTTTTAAATCCAAATTCTTTGTTAATTCTTTTGAGTCTTTTAAATGGACATGAGTTCTCTTGAATTCTTTAGAAATCTTTGATTCAGGTGTACATAAAAATTGCAAGTAGTTAACCCCTCGATTTTTATTTTATTTTAAAAATTTTGGAACATGAATTTACAAAGTTAACGTAAATTTTTTCCAAAAATTAAAACTAAAATCACTTCCTCCATCTTTGCTATTTGAATAATAACATTACCATCTATTTATTAACTTGTATATATCCTGAGATACTTAATAGTTAAATTAAATTTTAATCTACTTATTGTGCTGTATTTTTTCGCGCATCAAGTGAACCGAGATTAATTTAGGTTTATAAAATAATAAATTTAAAAGTACAATCACGGTTGCTTTTTAAATTTTATTTATACTGAATATTTGTTAAAACTAGATGACTTTACTGTTGTTATCTTTAAAATACCATGAAGATTTTATTCCGAAAACCTGGTGAAGAATATTTCAAATAGGTTCTCCTTCCGTCTTGATAAATTATTTGGAAGTTCCGGAAATATATTTCGGGAACTTTTTTTAAATTGCCCAACACTGCGATGAATTTCTATCTAGTGAATTTGGTGCTCTTATTGATTACTGAGTGTTAAACCCATCTGAATCTCTTACAAAATGATTTAAGAGTTTCAAAAATGAATCCAGAAGACGTCGCGTGAGGTCTTATTGGTCAAATATTTTATTTTGATAGCTTAACTGCATTTTGTACAAAAGCTTTGATATTATTTATAAGTACTAAATAGGAATGAGTCATATCATAGAAATTTAATAAAATTTGAGCTGGGCATTTAACTGGTCAGCATTTAATTAATTTTTTCATAAATGTAAAACTTTGTTGCCATATAAATTGCTTTCGTTATACGAAATGTTTGCATATCATTTTTATTGAACAGTATTTTACTATTTGCGAGCGACTTCTTCTGGAATGAGAAAAGGCAGCTGTGAAAAAAAGGAGAATGTTCTTGTCGTTTTTTTTTAACTCGATGTATTTCACGACAGAATATATCGTTTAAACATCACAAGACTTATCTACTACTATTAACAAACAATAACATATTTTCTCTTGGAATTGTTGCAAATTGCGCTACGTGTCTTACATAGTTTGTAGTCGTTAGAACTTGATCCACTGCAGTGCATGTGCTAATTAGAATTTAAAAATACAAACGAAAAATACAAAAATATATCAATTCTGTAAAGTTTCAACTGAATATATAAATGACAGAGAAAAGATAGAAAAGAAAAATTTGTAATTGCGAAAAGCGAAAAAAGACTATAGTTTCTTTTCAAGTTGTAACTTTGGTCCTTTTTCGTGGAATTTTTTTATCAGTGTATACCCTCCAGAGGACTGTAACTCTTATATTGGTATAAATCTGATCCACCATATCCATAGAGCAAACGGCCTCTTCCATTTTCGTCGTAATATGGATATCTGTATTTCGGCCTGAAAAAATTTTTTAAAATAAATGTTTATTTCTTCTGAAACTGATCTCGATATCCATTTTTTTTTATTTATTGAATGAATTTCATTTATAGTCTCTTTATTTTTTAGATTTTAGAGAGTGGATACTGGACTGGAAAACCGGAAAAACCAGCGGAAATTTTTATAGATCCGGGAAAAACCGGGAAATGTCTGTAAATTGTGTCTGGGAAGTTTTTTTATATTTTGTCCGATACTATTATTTACTTTCATTAAATAAAATATTCGTAGAATTAAAGTTAAAGAGTACGAAAATGGACGTAAAAAGTTCATTTTAAAGTCATAGAGCAAAATCTCTATTACAAAAATATCAAAGCAGAAAAATGGCTTAACTTTATAACCATGTTTGTGGACAATTTTTGCATGGGTTTTTAAACTAATAATTTACCTTCAATATAATTTTAATTACGCCACTCGTACCGCTTTTAAATTTCTGATTATAACATCGACGTACCTTTCAAAATACTGGAAATTAGGAGCTTGTGGAGTTCTTATTGAAGCTGTGGTTTCACAAACGAGGCCCATTAATGCCAGAGCGATGATTGCAGCACACTAAAAACAATTGCATTTTATGGGAAGGGATATTTAATTATCTGAATTGTATTAAGTTGACCTGAATGGGTCAATTTTAATTTTTTTTCAGCTTGGCCGCAGATCATGGGAAATCAGGGAACAGT
The DNA here is from genome assembly GCA_932195095.1 of Andricus curvator. Classification (NCBI taxonomy): domain Eukaryota; kingdom Metazoa; phylum Arthropoda; class Insecta; order Hymenoptera; family Cynipidae; genus Andricus; species Andricus curvator. Next base: position 589,930 of record CAKNYM010052677.1, read on the forward strand.
CAGGGATTTTGAAAAAAATTCAAAGTTAGAGAATTTCTGCAAGAAGCACTTCAATTAACTATTAAGAATAATCAGCGCTGCCAGTCACTTTTAGTCACTTTTTTCTCCAATCACTTTTTTAAGATAAAGTCACTGTAGTCACTTTTCAAAATAAAAAGATCATTTTAGTCTATTTTATTTCAATAAATTAACCCATGGGTTAACGACTATATTCAGGTCTATACCTATTTCCGAATTTTTTAAAAATATTTCAGGGTATTTTGAAATTGTGGGGTGTCCAGCGACCTTGAAAACCTTGAAAACCTGGAATTCTCCTGGAATTTTTTTTAAACCTTGAAAACCTAGAAATCTCCTTGAATTTTTCACGAGAACCTTGAATTTGAATTTTTTGCTTTTAAAACAGTAATTTTATTGAAATGTGAAGAGTAATTAAAATCTTTTAGTCTATTATGAAAGAAACATATAATTTAGAAGAAATATTGCTACTGAAAATTTTTTTAATTATCAAGATATAATTTATCTTTTGCTTATTACAGAATAAATAAAAAGATTTCAAGGCACTTTTTCTAGACTGGTGCCAATTATTTTATAGATTCCAATTTAATATTTTATATTATTGACTTTAATATTGTGAATAATTGTCTAAGTTTTTCATTTCTTGTCCGCTAATATAGCATGTTAGTGTATAAATTTTGTTATAATATTCAATTTACAAATTATAAAAATTATTACTTGAAAATTTCGATGTTAATTCAGTTTCAGGATTAGAATGAACCATGGCCATAATATTTGAAATAATTCAATGATTTCAACGAATACAAACAAAGATTTAAGAAAGATTTCACAAATATTTTAAAATATTTCGAACACTTCAGAAAGATTTCAAAAATTTTAAATATTTGAAAAAGGCGTATACACCTGGTTTCAAAGATTTCATAAAGATTTTAAATATTTCACAAAGATTTTTAAACTTTCAAAAAATTTTAAAGATTTTAAAAAGGGAGTAAACCAGATTTCTAAGATTTCAAAACTTTTCAAAGCTTTCAAACGATTTCAATTATTTTTAGAAGATTTCACAAAAATCAGAAACATTTCACGAATATTTCAAAAATTTCGTAAAAGTTTCATAAAGATTTCAAAAGAATACAAAAATTTTCAAAGATTTCAAACAGTGTGCAGTATATCAGATGTCAAAGCTTTCAAAACATTTCAAAGATTTTAAATGATTTCAACATTTTTTAGAACATTTAAAAAGATTTCACAAGGATTTTAAATATTTCAATGATTTCAAATGAACGCAAAAGATTTCACAAAGATTTCAAAAGAACACAAGAATTTCAAACATTTCAAAAATGTATAAACCAGATGTCAAACATTTCAAAACATTTTAAAGATTTGAAACGATTTCAAAATTTCGTAAAAGATTTCACAAAGATTTCAATGATTTCAACAAATACGGCAGATTTCACAAAGATTTTACAAATATTTCAAAGAATTCGTAAAGATTTCAATAGATTTCTTGTATTTCAAAGATTTAAAAAAGGGTACAGTACACCCGATTCCAAAGATTTCAAAATATTTCAAAGATTTTAAACGATTTCAACATTTTTCAGAAGATTTAAATATTTCACAAGGATTTTAAATATTTCAATGATTTCAAACGAATACAAAAGATTTCACAATTATTTCAAAGATTTCTTAAAAAATTTATTAAAGATTTTAAAAAAATACAAGAATTTCGAATATTTCAAAAAGGGTACAGTACACAAGATTTCAAAGATTTCAAAAAAATTCAAAGATTTTAAACGATTTCAATTTTTGTTAGAAGATTTAAAAAGATTTCACAAGTCTTTCAAAGAATTAATGAGGATTTCAAAAGATTTCAAGAATTTCAAAGATTTCAACAAGGATACAGTACACCAGATTTCAAAACATCGCAAAGATTTCAGAGAGATTTCAAAAATTGTACAAACATTTTTGTAACATTCCAAAAGATTTTTAATGATTTCACAAAGATTTTAAAAACTTCAACAGGTTTTAACGAATTCACAAAGATATCAAAAGCTTTCTTTAGAAAGTGTTGCCCAATAAAAACTTAAATGGCTAATTTTTTGCATGTATAAAAAACGGTTATTTCATCATTTGATGTGAAAAAAAGTAGACCTGGAAAAACTTGATTTCTTCACCTGGAAAACCTGGAAAAGACCTTGAATTTTGTTTTTAAGAATCGCTGGACACCCTGAATTGTTAACAGATTTCTACAATTTGAAGCTATTCAAAATGATTTTAGGGTATTTTAAAAAATCTCAAGGAATTTTAAAAAGCTTAAAAAAATTGTAAGGGATTTCAAAAGAGTTCAAACGATTTTAAATATGTCAGGGCATTTAAAAATATTCCAAGAAATTTACAAGGGTTAAAAAATTTCCAAGGATTTAAATGATTATAAGGGATTTTAAAAGCTCTCAAAGTATTTTAATAAATTTTCCAAGATTTTATGAAATTGCACAGGATTTTATAATATTTTAATGGATTTCAAAGAATTCATTCACAAGAATTGAGGGATTTCGTAGGATTTACTAGATAAACTTTCCTTTCAATAAATTAACCCTTGAGTTAACCACTATTGAATTCATGTCTATATGAATTTTTTCTCATTTTTTTCTTTATTTCAATTTTTAATAGATTTCAATCATTTAAATGTATTCCAAATCTAATTTAAAAGATTTTCAAATAATCCAAGAAATTACCAAAAGTTTTAAAGATTTATGATATTTTAAAAGTTCAAGGATTTTTAAGAACTTTAAAAAGTTTCAAGGCATTTCAAAAGATTTTAAAGGATTTGAAATATTTTAAAGTATTGTAAAATATTTTATAGTATTGTAAAATATTGTATAGTATTGTAAAATATTGTATAGTATTGTAAAATATTGTATAGTATTGTAAAATATTGTATAGTATTGTAAAATATTGTATAGTATTGTAAAATATTTAAAGGCATTTTCAAGACATTTACAAATTTTCAAGGATTTTAATGAGTTTAAGGGATTTAACAAAATTTGCATGGGATTTAAAAGAATTTTTTCAAATTTCACAAAATATGGAACGATTTTATAGGACCTATAAGGTTTTAGGATACTTTAAAAAGTTCCAAGGGATTTCATAGGATTTCAAAGATTTTTAAGGGATTTTATGTACTTTCACGTGATTTTATAATATTTTAATGGATTTCAAAAGATTTATTCACAAGAATTGAGGGATTTCAAACATTTAAAACGATTTCAATAATTTGAAGCAATTTAAATTTTGTAAAAGATTTTAGGGTATTTTGAAAAATCCCAAGGGATTTTTAAGAGCTTTAACAAATTTCAACGGATTTCAAACATTTTAGAGTATTTTTAATCGATTTTAATCATTTGTAACTATTCCAAAGGATTTTAGGGTATTTAAAACAAATTTGGTTAGTTCTTTGCTTTCGTGTTTTGAACTGTTACGATTTTTTAAATCCGGATGAATTCTGTAGAATAATTCCATTATAATCTTTTGAATTCATTTGAATTATATACTGAATTCAATTTATTTTGACTCATTTGACTTTACTTAAACTTTGAGGATTCACTTTATTCTTTTGAATATTCGCTTAAATTTTTTGAACTCTCAGAATTTTTTTTAATCCACTTGAATTCTTTGGAATTCCTTTGAACTCATCTAAATTAATTTCATTTCTACTGAATTTAGTTTAATTTTTGTTGATTATTTGGGCTTTTCTGAATTCACTTGAATTGTTTTGCTTTAACGCAAATTCTTTTGAATTCTGTTAATTCATTGGATATTTAAAACATTTTTTTAAATTTAAGATTTTGAAGAATTTTAAAGATTTTAGGATATTTTAAAAGATCCAAAAAGAAATTTATAAAGATTTCAATAGTTTGAAGGAATTTGAAATAATTCAAAGATTTTAGGGTATTTTTAAAAATTCCAATGAATTTTTAAGAACTTTAAAAAATTTCGAGAGATTGGAAGAAATTTTAAAGGATTTAAAATATCTTGAAGTATTTTTAATCGATTTTAATAATTATTTTGAAGTGATTCCCAAGGATCTTAGGGTATTTTTAAAAATTCCAAAGAATATCTCAAGAGCTTTAAAAAGTTTCAAAGGATTTCAAAATATTTCAACGGATTTGAAATATTTTAAGGGGTTTCAAAAGATTCCAAGGAATTTTTAACTGATTTCAATAATTTGAAGGGATTTTAAAGGATTTGAAATATTTAAGGGTATTTTAAAAGATTCCAATGTATTTTTATGAATTTAAAAAAATGTCAAGGGAATTCCAAGGATTTTAATGATGTTAATAGAATTGAAAAAAATTGCATTCGGTTGTGAAAAATTTCCTAGAATTTCCGAAGATATTGAACAATTTTACAGGGCCTATAAGGTTGTCAAATATTTTAAAAGATTCCAAGGGATTTTATCAGATTTCCGAGAATTTCAATGATTTTAAGGTATTTTAAAAGCTCTTAAGATATTCTAATCAATTCTCAAGGATTTCAGGAAATATCAGATCTCATATACTTTCACGGGATTTTATCATATTTTCATGGATTTCAAAGAATTTATTCACAAGAAGTGAGGGATTTCGTAGGATTTCAAAGAATTTCAAATATTTTCAATATTTCAAGGATTTGGAAGAATTGAAAAGATTTTAGGATATTTTAAAAGATTCAAAAAGAAATTTAAAAATATTTCAATCATTTGGAGGAATTTCAAAGAATTTTAAAGATTTCAGGGCATTTTTGTCCAAATTCCCAGGACTTTTTAAGAGCTTTAAAGAATTTCAAATGATTTCAACAGATTTTAAAGGATTTGAAATATTTTAGGGTGTTTTTAATCGATTTTAATCATTTATAGAGATTCTAAAGGATTTTAGGATATTTTTAAAAATTTAAGGGATTTTATCAGGAGCTTTAAAATGTTTTAAGGGATTTCAAAAGATTGCAAAGGGTTTTAAATTATTTTAGGGTATTTTAAAATATTGCAAGGCATTTTGAATAGATTTAAATCATTTGAAGGGATTCCAAAGGATTTGATATATTTTAGAATATTTACAAAAATTTCCAGAAATGTTCAGGAACTTTAAAAAAAGTCGAGGGATTTCAACGGTATTTTTAAAACATCCAAGGAATTTCCAAGGATTTTAATGATTTAAAGGGATTTAAACAAATTTTCATTTGGTTTTAAAGAATTGATTAGAATTTCGGAAGATATGGAATAATTTTATAGGATTTATAAGGTTTTAGGATATTTTAAAAAATTCCAAGGGATTTTATCAGATTTCTGAGGATTTCAAGGATTTTAAGGGATTTTAAATGCTCTCAAGATATTTTAATCAATTTTGCAAGATTTCAGGAAATATAGGATTTCATGTAACTTCAAGAAATTTTATAATATTTTAATGGATTGCAAAGAATTTGTTCACAAGAATTGAGGAATTTCCTAAGATTTCAAAGATTTTGAAATATTTCAAGGTATCTCCAAAGATTTTAAAGAAAAAATAATATCGTAGGATATTTCTAATAGATTTCAATAATTTGAAGAGACTCCAAAGTATTTAAAAGATTTTAGGATAATTTTGAAAATTCCAAGTAATTTTCAAGAGCTTCAAAAAATGTCATGTTATTTCCAAAGATTATAGGGATTTGAAATATTAGAGGGTCTTTTATAAGATTCCAAGGCATTTTTAATAGCTTTAAAAATTGTAAGGGATTTCAAAAGATTTTACAAGATTAGAAAAATTTTAGGGAATTTTAAAATATTTAAAGGAATTTTTAATTCATTTCAATAACCTGAAGGGATTGCAAAAGATCTTAAAGATTTCAGAGTATTTAAAAAAGTTCCCAGGAATTTTCAAGAGATTTAAACAAATCTGAAGGGATTTCCAAGGATTTTAATGATGTTAAGTGATTTGGACAAATTTCCAATTATAATATTTTCATAGACTTCAAAGAATTTATTCACGAGAAGTGTGGGATTAATTAGAGTTTCAAAGATTTGAAGAGATTTTTAAATATTTTTTGCAATTCATTTTAATTCATTTGGAATTTACCCTGGATTCTTATTAATTTATCCTGAATCCTTTGGAATTCTGTTGAATTTTTTTAATTTACTTCAAATAAATTCACTCAATTCTGCACAATTCAATGGATTTTTTTTAGTTTTAGTTTTATTCATCCTGATTTCACCATATGCTTTTGATTTTTTTAAACTCATTTCAAACTTACTGTGTTCAACGAATTTTTTCGTATTTTTTAATTGTTTTCAATTCACTTGAATTTTTATGAATTTTATCGTATTCTTGTAATTTTCCTTAAATTCCTCTAAATTCTATTCAATTATTTTACTGAAATTATTGGAATTTTTTCTAATTCATTTGAATTGTTTTTAAGTCTAATGAATACTTTTTGAATTCTTTTAGATTTAAAAGAACCTTAGTGACATTATTAATGCACGTTAGTCGCTTTTAGTCACTTTTTGGGTTAGAAATTAGTCACTTTTTCCAAGTAAATTTGGCTGTGCATCCTGAGAATAATAAATAAAACATTTAAAAATTAAATTTTAAATTGTTTAATTCAATTTTAGAATTTTGGTCTTTAAATATTAATGGTCAGGGAAAATAAAAAATAAGTAAAGAAAAAGTCAGGGAATTCTGAAAATGAAATTTTGCGGCCACCCTGTTTTTTGGTATTGAAAATTTGCAGTTTCTAAAAATCTATCATGTCTTTTGATATTGTGATACAGATTTATAATTAATACAGAGATTAGTTATTCTAAAAATTTTAAGTGGACTCGTCAGCAAGAATCAAAATTTTACTTCGAATGGAAATGAAGCTTGAACATTTTTTTAAAATCGATCTCTAGAACGTAGATGTTTCTCGACAAGCTGTAAAAGTTTCTATAAGTTTTAGAGGATTTTTTTTGTTACTTACGAGCTTAAGTTTGGTCATTTTGTCACCTATTCTTGAGAGGAACTTCACTTAACAAAAGACTCTTGAAATCTGTGTCACATATCAATATAGTGTCCCGTAAATTATTAAAAAAGATCTCGCAAACTTCACCTACGTGTCTTCTTTCACAGTTTCTTATGAGAAGCAGAAGGGGGACTAACGGACTGTAAAGGCGAGTGAAAGTCACAGTCGAAAGTGATGGCAGGAGTAGTACGACTTCTGATGATACTCACCATATTTTACTGATTTTACTGCAATCTGATTCTCTATATTTTTTCTTTCATTGAAACATAATAAAAAACTTCTTCAAGCAAAAACAATTTTTTTTTTAATTTTACTCCTATTAATTTTTTGTTGGTTCAACTAAATTTGTGATTAACAAAATGTCAGGGAATTTTTTTTAAATCTGAGAATTTTTTCTAGAGCGTGCTTAATTTTCTATAAATTGTAATACAAAATTGAATGCGGTTGCCAAGTAATATGGACGTATTCACTATCGTTGTATTTATTTGTGCTCAATTTATGAGCATTTTGCTTCCTCATAAGTATCAATTAAATTTGCTTCCTCATAGAGGGAGGTTTTCCCTAACAAAAGAAAAAAATGTATACTTTCAATATTTTTCAAGCTTATGTTTCTGTCTTTCCGAAAATTTTATTTTCAGAAAATCAGAGGGCCCATCAAAATGTCAATTGATGTCTTCTGTTACAATGAACAACTTTTTAACCTACGGTAGTTTTATATTTCAAATTAGAACCTCATTGAAACAATGTAACTTTTCTTAAAACTTTCTGAGTAGCTATTGATTAATCAATAATTTTCTTCAAAAGTTCGCCAATAGATCAATCCACGCGTCTCGAAGACGCGAACAAATATATGATATACATTATAGTTGTATTCCCAATACTAAAAAAGTTTTCCTTATGTCAACAAAATAAACAATATATTTGATAAATTTATAAAACGGTATTGCTAGATCATAAGAGGTCATAGAAGATTCGTCAATAGGTCATTCGACATGTCTCGAAGACGCAAACAAACACTTCAGAGACAGTACTGTAGTACTCCTAATACGAACACAGTTTTTCTCATAAAATAGAATAAACCATTTTTTTGAAATTTCATAAATCGGTACTGGTGGGTCATAAAAGGTTCACCAGTAGGTCAATCGATGAGTCTCGAGGACGCGAACAAAAACTCTTCATGTAATATTGTCGTATTTTGAATATCGAAAATTTTTTTTTCATATAAACAGAATAAACCATTTTTTTGAAACTTCACAAATCGGTACTGGTGGGTTATGAAAAGTTTATCAATAGGTCAATCGATGAGTCTCAAGGACGCGAACAAAAACCCTAAATGTAATATTGTCGTGTTTTGAATATCAAATAAGTTTTTTTCATATAAACAGAATAAACCATTTTTTGAAACTTCATAAATCGGTACTGGTAGGTCATAAGAGTTTCAACAATAGGTCGACCGATGCGTTTCAGAGACGCGAACAAATAAGCTAGATATCGTGTTGTTGTATTTTGAATATCAAAAAAGTTTTTCTTATATAAACAAGGTAAAATTTTTATTTTTAAATCTCTAAACATAAGAAAAAACTATTTCTAATTGGTCGATCTAGCTCAAAATCCTATCAGACATGGATATCAATCCGAGCTACACTTCATTCAAATTTCATGGTCGTAGCTCTGTTACTTTTTGAGATATGGTGAACAGAAAAAAGTTACACACACACGGACATTTTTTAAAAACTTTATTTTCGAGCTCCTGGGGTCGAATTATATCAAAATATGTCAAAAAAGTATATTTGAAAATTTAGGTCATTACAAACCTCCCTCTATGAGGAAGCAATAGCAATAATTCTTCATTCATAAAAGTAACTTTATATTACTGTATTGAACTATTTTCTTAAAAATTCGTTTTTTGTTTGTTTGAAACTACTTTTTTTAACTGAAAATTTAACTATTCCTTTTTTGGTTGGAAATGGATAGTTTTTAGTTGAAAATTCAACAGTTTGTAATTTTTTTCAGTACTTCTGATGATACCCACCATATTTTACTAATTTTACTGCTATCTGATTCTCTATATTTTTTCTTTCATTAAAACATAATAAAAAACTTCTTCAAGCATAAACAAATTTTTTTTGATTTTACTCCTTTTAATTTCTTCTTTTGGTTCAACTAAAGTTTTGATTAACAAAATGTCAGGGAATTTTTTTTAAATCAGGGAATTTTTTCGAGAGCGTGCTTAATTTTTTTAAATTTGCAATACAAAATGGAATAGCAATGACTCTTCATTCATAAAAGTAACTTTATATTACTGTATTGAACTATTTTCTTGAAAATTCGTTTTTTTTGTGGTTTGAAACTACTTTTTTTAACTGAAAATTTAACTATTACATTTTTGGTTGAAAATTGATAGTTTTTAGTTGAAAATTCAACAGTTTGTAATTTTTTTCAGTACTTCTGAAGATACTCACCATATTTTACTGATTTTACGGCGATCTGATTCTCTATATTTTTTCTTTCATCGAAACATAATAAAAAACTTCTTCAAGCATAAAAATTTTTTTTTAAATTTTACTCCTATTAATTTTTTTTTGGTTCAACTAAATTTTTGATTAACAAAATGCCAGGGAATTTTTTTTTAATCAGGGAATTTTTTCGAGAGCGTGCTTAATTTTAAAAAAATTGCAATACAAAATTGAATAGCAATGATTCTTCGTTCATAAAAGTAACTTTGCTGTATTTTTTTTTATTTACTGTATTGAACTATTTTCTTGAAAATTCGTCTACATTTTTTCTTTCATTGAAACATAATAAAAAACTTCTTCAAGCATAAACAAAATTTTTTTAACTTTACTCCTGTTAAATTTTATTTTTTTTAACAATTAAAAAAGTTGAAGAAAGTCAATTAGCTACAAGAATGAATACATTATTAATTAACTAGGCAGGATGTCTACCATACCTGGAAAACCTGAAATTGTCTAGGAATTTTTATATAACTGGAAAAACTTGGAAATGTCAGGGATTTTTTTTACTCAGGAAATTTTTCGAGAACATCCTTGATTTTTTTTAAATTGCAATATAAAATTGAGTAGCAATAATTCTTTATTTACAAAAGTAGCTTTATATTATTACCCTATCAAACTATTTTGTTGAAAATTCGTTTTTTTTTTTGTTTGAAATTAATTTTTTTAACTGAAACTTTAAATATCTAGTTGAAAATTAATGTATTTTGTGGAAAATTCTTTTTTTTTGGTAGAAAATTAATCCTCTTGGTTGATAATTCATCCTTTTGCTCGAAAATTCAACAGTTTGCAATTTTTCTCTCTCTGACTCAAGGGTCTTTCTTAGTTGACAATTCAACTAATGTTGGAAAGTCACCTTTTTTAGTTGAATTCAACTATTTTTCATTAAAATTTAAAATCTTTTTTGATTGAAATATCAACTACAACTTTTTTTTCTTCAGAATTGATCTTTTTTGCAATTACAATTTGATTACTTGGTTGAAAGTTTAACTCTTTTTTTTTTAATTAATTTTTTTGTATGAAGATTCATCATTTTATTTGAAAATTCATATCTTTGGTTGAAAAATGAGCTGTTTTGTTGAAAATTAGTTTTTTTGTTGTTATTAAATTAATTTTTTTTTACTAAAAATTCAACTTTTCCATTTTCAGTTGAATCTTTTTCAGTTGAAAATTTAACTATTTAATTGAAAATTAAGCTGTTTTGTTAAAAATGTATTTTCTTGGGTAGAAAATGAATCTTCGTGGTAGAAATTAATTTTTTTTTGTTAAAAATTCAAATACTTGGTTAAAAGTCGAACTACTTAGTTCAAAATTCATTTTTTGGTTGGAGATGCATCATTTTAGTTCAAAGTTCATCTCTTTGGTTGAAAATTTAACGATATTATTGAGAATTAGTTTTTTTTTGTAAAACATTAATTTTTAATTGAACATGCAGCTTATCCATTTTTTGTTAGAAACTGATACTTTTTAGTGGAAAATTTAACTATTTATTTGGTTGAAAATTAATGTATTTTGTTGAAAATACGTCTTTTCGGGTGGAAAAGTCATCTTTTTGGTGGAAAATTCATGTTTTTCTTTGAAAATTCCACTGTTTGCTGAAACATTAATCTACTTTATAGAAAATTTAATTTTATTGTTTAAAATTAATTTTTTTAAACTAAAAATGTAACTATTCACTTTGCAGTTGAACATGGATCTTTTTTAGTAGAAAATTCAACTACATACTTGGTTGAAAATTCATGTACTTTCTTAAAAATTCTTCTTTTTTGGTAGAAAATTAATTTTTTTGCTTAAAAATTTATATTTTTGGTTGATAATTAAACTATTTTGTTGAAAATTCCTTTTTTTGGTAGAAAATTAATCTTCTTTTTTGTTTTGTTTAAAAATTCAAGTATTCCACCTAAATATTCATCATTTTATTTGAAAATTCATCTTTTTAGTTGAAAATAAAACTACTTGGTTAAAAGTCGAACTACTTTGTTCAAAATACTTTTTTTTTGCTTAAAATTCAACTATTCCAGTTTAAGATTCATCATTTTAGTTAAAAATTCAGCACTTTGGTTTGAAATTAATTTTTTTTACTGAAAATTTAACTATTCTATTGTTCGTTGAAAATTAATTTTTTTAGTTAAAAACTCAACTATTTAGTTGAAATTTTTGCCGTTTTTAGTTTAAAATTCACCTATTTTGTTGAAAAATCGTCTTTTTGGTAGAAAATTAACCTTTTTGTTTGAAAATTAATCTTCTTTTTTGTTTTGTTTAAAAATTCAAGTATTCCACCTAAATATTCATCATTTTATTTGAAAATTCATCTTTTTAGTTGAAAATAAAACTACTTGGTTGAAAGTTAAACTATTTTGTTAAAAATTCATCTTTTTGTTTTAAAATCCATCTTTCAGTACCGATTTCAGTTGAAAATTCATCAGTTTGGTTGCAATTTTTTTGTGTGAATTAATTTTTTAACTGAAAATTTAACTATTCTATTTTTGGTTGAAAACTGATTTATTTTAGTTCAAATTTCAACTATTTAGTTGATAATTGATTTTTTTTAAGTTGAAAATTCAACCACTTGGTTGTGAATTCTTGTATTTTTTGCACTAAATGTTAAGTATAAGAAGATAAAATAAAAATTGGTTTGAATTATTACTAAAATTCTTCAGATACAAATTCCAGAAATGATTCATTAGGATTTTTAGTATTATTTAATTAATCGATGGTGCTAATATATTTAAGAAAATGTTGTAATTTAATTTGTCAAAGCTTTCTAAATTTGAATGGCTCCGTACTATGAAAAATTATACCTCGAAAAAACTTGGCATACCTGGAAAAAATCTGGGATTGTCAAGGAAAATAAATTTCAACTTAAAATTTTTTATTCAAATTATTGACTATTATACAATTAGTGCCATTTTGAGCAGATCTAATTTTTCGTGGTACGAAATAACTATTTTTATAGTTGTAACAGAGACTGTAATTAGGTCCTTGGAAACTTATTCGATGCAAGTCTAGAATTTTAGAGGTAAAAAATAACTAACGAAATAATCAATAAGATTGTTTGGAAATACGAATAGGAAGTTTGCCATCAATTCCCTGGCCTACACGTTCAATTAGGTCCTTTCCTAAGTATCCATTTTCCTGGACGTATTTTCCTCTTCTATATTCTCCAAGTCTTGGATCGAAATTCCAATTAGTTTTCTGAAACAGATATTATAGTTGTGCAACAGTTTCATCAATTTTATTCATTTTCAGTTAGGGATTTCAAGATATTTCGAAAGACTTGAAAGATTTCCAGTGATATGTAAGTATTTCAACAGATTTCAAAGGAATTTAAGTTATTTCAAAAGATTACAAAGTACGATATTTCGAAGAATTGTACAATTTTGATGGTATTTAATGAGATTTCGATAGCTTTTTAGGGATTGCATGAAATCTCAAGGAATTCAAGAGTTTGAAGAAATTAACTAGTATACTTTTAGAGAGAATCTCAATTTTTGATTTGAAGAGATTTCAAAATATTTCAAAATAAGTCACGGGATTTTGAAGGATTTAAAAGGATTTTATGTCACCCCGAAGTATTTTCACGAATTTTGTGTGAAGGGATTTTAGAGGGATTCCGAAGACTTGAGGGGTTCTAGAGAGATTTCATAAAACTTCAAAAGATTTCAGGGGATTTCAAAATATTTGCAAATATTTCCAAGGATTCTAGGAGATTTAATGGGATTTCGATGATTTCACGGGATTTCAAAGTATTTGAAGAGATTTCAAAAGATTCCAAAGTATGTCCACGGATTTTAGAGGATTTCGAAAGACTTCAAAAGGTTTAACGGAATTTCACAGGGTTCAGGGTTTCCAAATATTATAAAGGATTTTAAGAAATTTCGAGGAATTTTAGTGGCTTTTAAAAGATTTTAAGGGATTTTAATATATATTGTTTGTATATATATATATATATATATATATATATATATGTATGTATGTATATATATATATAATTAAAAGTTTGTCATAAGGTAATCTTGTAAGATTTCGAGATATTTCACGGAATTTCAAGTATTTTAACCCTTTTTTTAGATATTTTAAGGGATTTTGACGGATTTTAAAGGATTATAAGGGATTTTTTTTAGATTTTAAGCGATTTCAAGGATTTTCAAAATTTGTAAGGGTCTGAAGGGATTTTAGGAGATTTTGAAGTAAGTAAACGGAATTTCAAAGGATTGCATGCGATACCGAAGTATTTTCCCGAAATTGAAGGATATCAGGGGATTTTAATAAGATTTCGAAGATTTTAACCGATCCCAAAAGATTTTCGAAGATTTCCAAGAATTTTTCAACGGATTTTAAGATGTATAAAGGGGGTTCGATGATTTCAGAGGATTTCACAGGATTTTACGAGATTTGAGAAGGTTCGAAACTATATCCACGGATTTTAGAGGATTTCGTGAAATTCCAAAAGATTCAACGGAATTTTAACGGATTTCCGAATATTATAAAGGATTGCAAGAGATTGAAAAAAGCCACAAGGTTTCAAAGGATTTTAAAGGAATTCATGTGGTACCGATGTATTTTCACAAATTTAGAAGATTTTAGAAGATTTCAAAAGATTTTAAATAGATTTCAAAGGATTTTAACGGATTTTAAAAGA
>CAKNYM010052677.1:607123-627555 GCA_932195095.1 Andricus curvator
AAAACTGATTTTTAAAGTATATAAATTACCATAACTTCTTTAATCTTTAATAAAATGTATTAAGATTATAGGTCAATCGATTCGTCTCGAATTAACACATTTTTTCTATTCTCGCATCGACTTTAAATTATGAGAATGGGAAAATTTTTACTATAAAAATCGATATTTAATATAATATAAATGACCATAACTTTGTTACTCTTTAATGAAATGTTGTGATATTATAGGTCAATCGATTCGTCTCCCACCAAGGAATATTTTATATTCTTGCATCAACTTTGAATTATGTTAGTGAAAAAAGTTTTACTATGAAAACCCGATTTTTAAAATATTATGCATTACCATAGCTTCTTCAATCTTCAATAACATTTATCAATATTATAGGTCAAACGATTCGTCTCGAATCAACACATTTTTTCTATTCTCACATCAACTTGGAAATATGTTAATGAGAAAATTTTTACTATAAAAATCGATATTTAATATAATATAAATGACCATAACTTTCTTACTCTTTAATGAAATGTTCTGATATTATAGGTCAATTGATTCGTATCGAACCAAGGAATCTTTTATACTCTTGCATCAACTTTCAATTATGTTAATGAAAAAAGTTTTACTATGAAAAGCCGATTTTTAAAATATTGTGCATTACCATAGCTTCTTTAATCTTCAATAAAATGTATTAAGATTATAGGTCAATCGATTCGTCTCGAATGAACACATTTTTTCTATTCTGGCATCAACTTTAAATTATGAGAATGGGAAAATTTTTACTATAAAAATCGATATTTAATATAATATAAATGACCATAACTTTTGTTACTCTCTAATGAAATGTTGTGATATTATAGGTCAATCGATTCATCTCGAGCCAAGGAATATTTTATATTCTTGCATCAACTTTGAATTATGTTAATGAAAAAAGTTTTACTATAAAAAATCAATTTTTAAAATATTATAAAGTGCTACAAAAAATGCATTGAATATTTTTAGAAATCCTTCGGCCAGTTTCATGATATTAGTGGTAAAACTAAGCTCTGCAAATTTCATCAATTTATTTGCAACCGTTTTCAAGTATCGTGTTCACCAAAAAGTGTGACGTCCACACACACACACACACACATCCGGGCAATTGCTTAGAACATTGTATTAGACATTTATAAATTGAGGAACGTTTAATTAGATAAATTAAAAAATTTTCGAAAATGTTTCCATTACAAAGCTTCCTCTATGCGGAAGCAAAAGTCATTTCAACAGACAAAACAGGCATTAATTTTTTTTTCTAATAATTAGAAGGAAGAAACTTACGTGAGATGTGATTTCCAGCCTCCCCTCCCCGAAAAAGTCTCACATAATTAATTAATGCTCCCTCAATGGATTTTATTTTCAGTTTTAATATTAATTAATACTTTTAATGAATTTTGATTACCTCGTGAACTGTTGGTATGCCAACCAGGTTCCATTGTATTACGTCATGAACAAGATTCCAAATTGGTAGTGCTAAGACTTCTGAATGTTGTAACAGTAAACAAGTTACCTAAAATTTAAAAAAATAGGTCTGATATTAAATTATTTAAGTTAGCGAGATAGAAAATTGCCTTTTTAAATAGAAATGATTTTAAATTCTGTTGAATTAATTGAAGGAAAATTAATTGAATGGATTAAAACTTCACCTGAGAGTAATCAGTAAATGGAATAATTGTTTACAGCATTTAATGAAGAAAGTGAAAAAAAAAGGATGAATTTTGGGGGGTTATAAGAATTTTGAATAATTACTTTAAGAGAATAATAAAATATGAAATATTACCAGGATATAAGTTAAGACACCCATAATTAAAGTTCTCGTCAACAATAATCCATATTTGTAGGTGATGAGATGTTGATTGGTCCACGTTAATCGTTAGAGTAACTACCCACGGCTTCCAAATCCGTCGACTTAAGATGTTGGATTAATGATCTTATGCAAGGTTGAAAGTGAAAGTATTATAGAGTATTACAGAATTTTTTCCCGATTTGTGACATACGAGTATTCGTATTTTCTCATATGATATGGAAATTCATTTCCAAATTCAATGAATAATTCATTTTTTTTACAAGTACACTAATTTTGTATAAAAAAAGGATACGGGATAAAGAATTGTCTCATCTCCTTATTGTAATTCTTTTTTTATTATTTATTAATTTTTAAAGAGATCCAGTGTTGAAGACGTTCCTTAAAGATAGGAATTAATTACAGCTACAATTACTTCGTGAAAGTAGTAAATTGTTATATTTCCAGTCATTTTAACTGTTCACAATTGAAGAATTTGCAATTGAAAATCTATTACAATTGAATAAATTTCAATTATAAATCTTCAATATTGAACTATTTAAAAAAATGCATTCAAAATTGCATCTTTTCTACACATTAGATTTTGAAGATTCTTCAATTGAAAATATTCACAATTAAATAATGTTAAATTGCAAATTGCTGATATTGAAGAATTTTCAATTGTAAATGTTCAAACTTGAACTATTAAAAAAAAAAAAAGAAAAACGTTCAAAATTACATCATTTTCTATTATAAATCTTCAAACTTAAACTATTCAAACAAACAAAAAATCTGCCGCTGCGCGGGCACATTCTCATCGCGTGCGACTGTTGGTTCTCGCGCTTCGCGCTCGAAAATATATTTATCTCGCGCTGCGCGCTCGGTCTTTGTATTTCCCTCACATCTGTGCGCAGACCTTTTAAAATTAAAGGTGAACCTTCAAAGCATCGACAACTGTAATTTTTAGTGATTGTGAATTCTCTTTTGTTAAAGCTTCTTCGGCTTTAACGAACACATTCTCATCACGCATCTCGTGCTTCGCACTCGATTTTTTCGAAAATGCGAATTTTTCTACATCATGTTCAACTCTATTATATCAAATCAAAATATTATGTTTATTTCTGTACCTCGGTCTGGGACTGCTTATTCAGATATTACAAAATGAAGTACAAATTTAATTTTTCATGATTACTTCAATATTTGCAAATTGTTATCAAACCTTTTATTGCAACTTGTGTCGTTTTTCCATAGACTTAATTTGTTTATTTTCAATGCTATTTTTTGCGATTTAAACTAAAAATACGCATCCTAGCGTAAGGTGCTTCTGAACAAATTTGTAGATATAATTTAGGCGAAAAAATTTGTTAAATAAAATGTTATTGTAGCTTGTGTCCTTTTTCAAAAAAGTTGATTTTTTAATTATCATTATATTTTTATAACAAGAGTTTATAACAATTTGTAGATATTTTTTGGTTGAACAACTTTTGTCTTTTCATTTTTTCGTCTTTTGTGTCGTTTTTCTAAAAAATTAATTTTTTTGAATCTAAAAATGATTAATAACAAATTTGTAGATCCTTTTTGGATGAAGAACTTTTGCCTATTAATTTTTTTTCGTCGTTTTTCAACAAAAAAAAAAAAATTTTATTTGTAATGTTTTTTACGAATAAAACAAAAACTACATGCCCTATAAAAAAATTATTATCAACAAATTTTGTAGATCTTTTCTGGGTGCACAATTTTTGTTGATTCATTTTTCTTCGTATCCTGCATAGTTTGACCGCAAAATGGAATTTTTGATTTTTCATTATTTTTTGTGCGATCAAAATTTAATTTTTCGAAAAAATTCAAAAAGTTGTTATGATAATCTTATAGGGCTTTCAAAAAGCAACGTTTTCTTCTTTTTTGACTTTTTTTCATATCGTGCGTTGTTTGGCTTAAAATGTTCATTTGCGTTTGTTTTTCTGGATTTTGAAAATGCTATTTCTTTTTATCGAAAAGTCATAAGGGTAAATTGTTCGAGTTTCCGAGTACTATGAATATAGAATTTACATAGAATTTTTAAATCTAGAAAAATATGGTCTCAAAACTTTTGAAAATGCTCTAACTTGTTAAATGTTTATCCAAAACAATACGATACTACAGACTACATACTACAGACAGACAGACAAAGAAATTAAATCATTTTCTATTATACACATTAAATATTGAAGAGTCTTCAACTGCAAATATTCAAAATTAATTAAATATTGATCTAAGTTCAAAATGTCTTCAATTTTGAAGATTTAGAATTGAAAACTCTTGACTTTCGATCGTCAAAATCATCACAATTTAAGAATTTGTATTTATAAATCTTTAAATATTAAGAGTTTTAAACTGAAAATATTTAAAATTGAAGAATTTTCAATTGTAAATCTGTAAAATTGTAGAACTGATATTGTAAATCTTCATATTTGAACAGTTTTTAATTTTTGATTTTTTAAAATTTTTTTAAATTTGTTGTAATTTTTTTTTTTAATTTTGAAAAAATCTGCAGTTAAAATTTTTGCAAGTTTTCAGTTTTACAATTTGAAATTCTGTAAATCGTTAAAATTTAAGAGTTTTCCATTGCAAATCTTCAAATTGAACTATGCGAAAAAAATGTCCAGAACACATATACTTTTAAAATACAAATCTTTAAAATTTGATGTGTAATTCTTTATTTTCAAAAGTCAAGAATTTTCAATTGCAACTGTTCAAAATTGCAGAACTCTGAATTGTAAATCTTGTAAAATTAAAGACTTTTTAATTTGGAATATTTACCATTAAAAATTCTGTTATATTGATGATTTACTTTCGAAATTTCTTCAGTTTGGAAGATTTCCATTTGAAAACTTGACTGTTGATTTCCAAAATCATCAACATTTAATAATTTTTTATACATGTATAAAAATACAGAGTTTTTAATTGTAAATCTTCAAAATTGAAGAATTTTGAAGTGCAAATCGTTAAAATTGAAGAATCTTGAATTGCAAATATTCAAAATTGAAGAGTTTTCACTTGCAAATCTTCCAAATTGAAGAATTTTCATTTGAAAATCTTCCAAATTGAACTCCATATTCCAAAAATCCGAATCTTGAAAAGTGAAAATTTACAGTTCTATATTTTCAATGTACAAGAATTTTCAATTGTACCTCCTCTAAATTGTAGAACTTTAAATTACAAATTTTTAGAATTGTAGAGTGTTAAATATCTGTAGAATTTATTATTAAAAATTATGTAAGTTTTAAGTTTTACAATTAAAAATTCTGTAATTTTGATGATTTACATGTGAATCTTCATCAATTTGGAAGATTTATAATTGAAAACTTGATCTTCTAAATCATCACCATATAATAATTTTCATTTCTACATCTTTAAAATTTAAGAATTTTAAACTGAAAATTGTTAAAATTCAAGAATTTTGAATTGTAAATCTTCAGAATTCTAGAAATTTTAATTGTAAATATTTAAGATTGAAGAGTTTTCAATTTTGAAAACTTACAATTAAAAATTATGCAGATTTTTATTTTACAATTAAAAATTCTGTAATTTAGATGATTTAGCATTGGAAACTTAATTTTTAATTTCCAAAATCGTCAAAATTCAAGAATTTTTATATACATTCATCTTTAAAATTGAACAGTTTTCAATTGCAACTCTTCAAAATTGTAGACCTTTGATTTGTAAATCGTTAGAATTAAAGAGTTTTTAATTTCGATAATTTAAAAAAAATATTATGTAAGTTTTAAGTTTTACAATGAAAAATTCTGTAATTGTGATCATCCAAATTTAGAATTTTTACTTATACTTCTTTAAAAGTAAAGTTTTCAATTGTAAATTTTCAAAATAGATCAGTGCCGAAAATGTGAGACATCAAGAACATCTTATTAAGATATAAAATCTCACATTAACTTATTAATTTGCGTTGCTTCTAATTCCTGCTGAGATAAAATCTCATAATTACATAAAAGTTACAGATTACTGTAAGCCGATTAAATTTGAAATTAAATTCAAATTGTATGAGAGCCAATGTAGGCATTTTAATAATTTTTTAAATGTATGATTATTAATTATATTTTATAGTATTTGAAATTGAAGCATATATTTTAATTTGATAATTAGGCAATCGAAATAAAATAATTAATTTATGAAAAAAATTGTTTCATTCCTCAACATATGTTATGAAATTTAATTTTTAAGGAGAAATGTGAGAGACAAGAATTTAGCATAATCTGAAGGGTTTCCGAAGGTTTAATCCATTTATCTTCTGCGTTGCATAAATTAAAAGGACTTGGCAAGAAAAATGTAAATGATTTATTATCCATAGAACATTTCTTATAGTCGACTTTGAACTCTAATTCTAAACGATCATAGTTCTCTGGGTCACTATATATAAACTATTCCTTTTATGATCGTTTTCAATTTGACTTTGTTCAATGTTTAAATTTTTCAATTTTAACTCCTAATTAAGAACCTTAATTTTTGAACGCCTAATTAATTTTTTATTAAGTTTGAAATATAAAAAAGTGAAATTATTTGCATTTACGACAAAAGTGAAAAAGTAAAATTGAAAATAAATAAATAATAATAAATAAATGGTACATTTCTTTAAGATAAATCTGGAAACTCAAAGATTTCAAAAACGAGCCATATTTATATAGAACTGTAAAATATAAAATTTATTTGTACTTTCCTCTTTCAGAATTCGGAAACTTTCTCTTTCTTATCAGGAATCGTCTTATTTTCCTTTGAACTTTCTCGTCTTATGAAATATTGCATCTTTTCAATGAATTTAACATTTAGAATTTGAATTATTGTTTTTCTTTCTATAACTTTATTTTCTGAGACCGTATAAACTTTTACGAACATTTTAATCGAAAAAGAATGAGTATTGCAAATTTAAGTGCATTATAAAAACGAGTTTTAATTGCAAGGTCATCTTCTCAGAATCGCAGTGACGGATTTCAGATTTCCTGAACCCTATTTTGCCATTCATAAATTAATAAAATAATATAAAGTATTTATAAAATAATTAACGAAGCAATCATTAATCACTTAATATGAATAATGAGCTCCTGTGGAATCTACGAATATGTCTTGTTAAAAATTTAATAAGACATGTGGCTGGAAGAAATCAATATTTTCTTTTTCATCTTTTAAGAAGTCTTTATTAATTTTAAAATTGGGTTTTTTCATTAAATTTCAGTATCCGCATTACAAAGCCCAAACATTAATATAATCCACCTGAAGGGACTTTGATTCTGGTTCCCAGGTTTTGGACCACGTTGGCTGCGCAAGATAGAAATGCAAAAGCGCCTGAAATAAAATAAAATTCATTATTTCCTCAAACTCAAAAAATCTGGCAGGAAAAAAAATAATAAATAAATACCTTGGATTCAACATTTCTCCATGGTTTTGTGTAACCCTGACTTTTACATCCATCAGGAAATTCAGCGACTCCGCCAACAGCAACACCCAATGTTATGTAAAACTGCAAAAATGACAAAAAAGATAGGTTTATTTATTGAATTATGAATTTTAGGAATAGTATATTTTTTCAGGAAAAAATTATTAATTACCGGCGTTTGTAGGGGCGAGTCGAACCACTTTTCTCCGTATGATTCACCATCAACTTTAACCGTGATTACGTTAGGTTTCCATTCCATTTCGTAAATGTGATAATCAGCGGACCATAATTTATTAGAAGTTTTGTATTTGGTACCATCATTTGCTCTGAGTGTTGTAAGATTTGCAGTAGTTAACGTGGTGCGAGAAAGGTAACCTCCTCGAAGAACACGTCCACCCAATTCATCACCTTCTGCAGATTTGAGCTCCGGATTTCCCAGGATGGAGGACACTCGTAATTGAACGTTAAATCTTGCATCATTCCTGACGTATGATCCTTGTTCATCCACAGGTTCCAATGCCAGCACTTGCATACAAAAATAAGTTGTTCTGATTAAATAAAATTTTAAACAAAAATTGCGAGAGTCAGAGAATTTCTGTAAGAAAGTAAGTAACTGGCAAGAATAATCAGGGCTGCCACACAGACACTTTTTTCTCAAATCACTTTTTAGTCACTTTTTTAAAATGAAGTCACTATAATGACTTTATAAAATAAAAAGCTCACTTGAGTCCCTTTTCTTTCAATAAGTTAGCCCATGGGTTAACCACTACTGAATTCAGGTCTAAAACAGTTTCTGAATTTTTTGAAATATTTTTGGGTATTTCAAAACATTCCTAAAATTGTTAACAGATTTCAATTATTTGCAGGTATTCCACAAGATTTTATGGTAATTTTAAAACTTTCAAGGCATTTTAAATAGTTTTTAAAAGTTTAAAGGGATTTCATAAGAATTCAAAGGATTAAATTTTTTTTTTGATATTTTAAAAGATTCCAGGGAACTTTCAATTAATTTCCAAGGATTTGAATGATTTGAAGAGATTTTAACTAATTTTCATCGGGTTTAGAAGAATTTCCCCAAATTTCGGAAGATATGGAACGATTTTAAAATTTTAATTTTCAATAAGGTTTTATCAGATTTGATCAGATTACCGCGGATTTCAAAGGTTCAAAGAGATTTTAAAACCTCTCAAGGTGTTTTAATAAATTTTCCAGGATTTCAGGAAATATCAGATGCCATACAATTTCACGGGATTTTATATTTTAATGGATTTCAAAGACTTTCAAATATTTCAAGATATTACCAAAGATTTTAAAGAAATTCAAAGAAGTTAGGATATTTAAAAAAATTTTTAAAGAAATTTTAAAAGATTTAAATAATTTTAAGGAATTTTACCAATTTTAAAAGATTTTAGGGAATTTGTAAAACTTAACAAATTTCTGGGGACTTCAAAAGATTATAAAGGATTTTAAATATCTAAGGGTGTTTTTAATAGATTTCAATAATTTGTAGCGATTCCAAAGTATTTTAGGGTATTTTTATAAAACTCCACGAAATTTTAAATTAATTTCAATAATTAAAAGGGATTTCAAAGGATTTGAAATATTTTAGGGGATTTTAAAATATTGCTCAAATTTTTAACAAATTTCAATCCTTTGAAGGGATTTCAAATGATTTTTAAGATTTTAGAGTATTTTTGAAAATGCCAAAGAATTTTCATGATCTTTAAAAAGTTTCAGGGGATTTCAAAAGACTTCAAAACATCTGAAATATTTTAGTAAAATTGATAAGAATTCAAGCAATTTTGAATAGATTTCAATAATTTGAAGAGATTCCAAAGGATTTTAAAGATTTTACAATACTTAAAAAAATTCCCAGGGATTTTCAAGATCATTAAAAACAATCAAGGGATTTCAAAGGATTTGCAATATTTGAGGGTATTTAAAAAGATTCCAAGGCATTTTCAAGAGATTTCAAAATTTTCAAGGATTTAAATGATTTAAAGGGATTTGAATAAATTTGCATGAGGTTTTAAATAATTTACTAGAATTTCGAAAGATATAGAACAATTTTATAGGATCTGTAAGGATTTAGGATATTTTAAAAGGTTCCAAAAGATTTTATAAGGTTTCTGAGGATTTCAATGATTTTAAGGGATTTTAAAAGCACTCAAGATACTTTAATACATTTTCAGTGTATTTCAGGAAATATCATCAGATATCATGTAATTTCACCGTATTTAATAATATTTTAATGGATTTCAAAGAATTTATTCACAAAAAATGAGAGATTTCGTAAGATTTAAAAGATTTGTAAATATGTTAAGGTATTTCCAAAAGGTTTTAAAGAATTGAAAAGATTTTAAGAAATTTTCAACCGATTTCAATCATTTGTAGTGATTGCAAAGGATTTTAGGGTATTTTTTTTTAAATTCCCCGGAATTTTTAATTGACTTCAATAATTTGAAGGTATTTCAAAGGATTGTAATATTTTAGGGTATTTTAAAAGATTCCTCAAATTTCTAACAACTTTTAATTTTTTTGAAGGGTTTTAAAGGGTTTTAAAAATTTTAGAATATTTTTTAAAATGCCAAGGAAGTTTCAAGAGCTTTAAAAAGTTCCAAAGGATTTCAAAACTTTCAAAAGATTTCAAAGGATTTGAAATATTATAGGGTATATTAAAGATTCCAAGGCATTTTTAATAAATTTCAATCATTTAAAGGGATTCCAAAGGATTTTAAAGATTTTAGAGTACTTAAAAAAATTCCCTAAAATTTTCAAGAGCATTAAAAAAAATTAAGGGATTTCAAAGGATTTTATATGTTGAAAACATCCATGGAATTTTCAAGAGCTTTAAAAAATTTCAAGGGATTTCAAAAGACTTCAAAGGATTTGAAATATTTCCAAGGATTTGAACAATTTAAAGGGATTTAAACAAATTTCCATGTGGTTTAAAAGAATTTACTAGAATCTTGAAAGATATGGAAGAATTTTATAGAATCTATAAGGTTTTAGGATATTTTACAAGATTCCAAGAGATTTTATAAGATTTCTGAGGATTTCAATTATCTTAAGGTATTTCCAATGATTAACATCTTTTTAAAGATTTTGAAAGATTCCAAGAAATTTTCAATATATTTCAATAATTGGAAGGGATTTCAGAGAATTTAAAAGGTTTTAGTGTATTTAAAAAAATTTCAAGGAATTTTTAAGTAATTTCCATAATTTGAAGGGAAATCAAAGAGTTTGAAATATCTTAGGATATTTTAAATGATTCCAAAACATTATCAAGAGTTTAAAAAAATTTCATTCTTATTAATTTATCCTAAAATTTTCTTAATTCTTTAAATTTTCTTGAATTTTTAAAAGCATTTTTTTCAATTCATCCCGAAGTCTTTTAAGGTTTTAATTATAAACAAATAATTGAGGGAATTCCTTCAACATTTTCTAAAGTCATATTAAACTTAAAATTCAATTAATTTTTTCATATTTTTTATTGTTTTTAATTCTCCATGAATTTCATCGAATTCTTATCATCTTCTTTAAATTCTTCTAAATTCACTCCAATGTTACTAAAATCAATGAAATTTGTTGTATTTTTAACGTTTTTTCCAATTAAATTGAATTCCTTTGAATTTAACTTGAATTGTTTTGAAGTATTATGAATTTGTCCTGAATTGCTTGAAATTCACCTGGAATCCTTATCAATTTTTTCCAATTCTTTTGAATTTAAAATAATTCAGAAGAACATTAGTCACTTTTATGGTTTAAATATGAGGATTTTTCACTTTTTAAAAAGTAAATTAGGCCCATTAAGAATAATAAATAAAAAATTTATAAATTAAAATTCTTTTACTCCATTTATAATAGATTCTATATTAAAAATGTTACAAGATTAAAATTTTGGGTTTGAAATATTATTAGTCAGGGAAAATGAAAATTAGTCGGGTTATTTTGGAAATAAATTTTGCGGCCACACTGAAATTGTTATTAAGTCCATATTATTAGTTGATACTTACCGGGATAAATCCAATCACCCTTTGGCAGTTTGGCCCTGATTACGATCCGACCATAAAGAAAAGAAAATAGGTTTTTTGTGTTTATTCGACCTGAGATTACTGGGGGTAAAATATGAAATCCTTGGGTAACACGCTGGCATTCTCTTGTTCCAGGTTGTCCAGTACACCTAGAAAAAAAATTAATTTCGGGAATAAAATTCTGTTATAAAATAAGGGTTTTGAAAATATTGAAATTTTCCAGCACGTACTGGTGCAAAGTTAAATTTCCATCTCGAACAAAATCAGTGCCACAAGTATTATCCAGAAGAGTAGGTGTGACTATTAATTTCCCATTTTCCACATTTACGTTCTCTTTATGATTTCGGTATACGACAAACTCGTAATCCTGTAAGAATATCAATTTTAATATTAAAATTTTCTATTTTACATTTTTGTTTGCATTTTGTAAATAAGTTTTAATAAAATATTTAAATCTGATATAAAATATTTAATTAAGATTTTTTTTAATTTCATTTTTGTTATAACTTACAGGATTGCCAGGAAATTTTTCCACGGTGGTCCACTTTAAATTATTAACTCCATTTTGATTATCGAATGTTTCTTCAAAAATCAATTGGCCTCCACAAATCTTTTGTTCTTCAGCATTCACTCCAAAGTGTTTCGTCAACGTTGGAGAACAAGACGTACTGACACCGGGACCTGGACCTGTTGATCCTTCTACTGGCATTCCACTATAATCGTAGAATTCTAAAAAAAATGTAATCAATCAATTTTAAATTTAACACTTAAAATTCTACAATTATTGGTTTCAAAATCTAATAAAATCAAGGAAATTACGGAAATATTTACAAAAATTATCAATTTTTATTTATTCAAAAAATCACCGAATGGTAATCTATTTATATCTATATAAATTAAGCAATGACTTATTTACCATTAACGATATGCTGTTGCTCTAGTAAATTGTAGCCAAGTCCTTCATAGATCACATGAATCCAGTAATAAATTACATCACCTTCTTTCAATTTAGTACTGCGATCTTCGTATGTCCATTTACCGTCTCTAACTTTTGTTATATCCCTTGCTATAGTTCCAGCCTCTAAACCGCGAAATTCACTATTGAATTTTACGTGGTATGCCACAAGAGATATTCCGTCTTCATCTAAAAATAATTTATATTTTATTTTACGTTTCCAAAATCCTTTTAAATACATTTTACCCAGGGAAGCTACAAAATCCCAATTTCGAAATGTCCCGAGGGGCTAATTACTCCAGCAATCTGGTGTACACTCCCATGCAATCTTTTACAATAGTATTTTTGGAAAGTAACTTGTTACAAGTAACTAAGTTACTGAAAAATTACGATATTTGTAATTTTTAGGGTAACTTCGTTACTATTTTAAGAAGTAACTTGTAACGTAACTTACTTACGATTTTTTTCAGTAACTTGGAATTAAGAGAGATTTATGGGTCAGTTATGGGTAGAAAATTAATTTCTTTTGGTTGAGAATTCAGCTTTTTTGTTGAAAATCCGTCTTTTTAGATTAAATTGAACTGTGATTGATTTCAAATTGAATTCTTTTTTGGTTGAAATAATATCAAATATTATATTTTTTTTTGAGAATTCATCTATTTTTGTTGAAAATGTATTTATTTTGGTAGAAAGTTCAAATGTTTGGTTGAAAAGTAACTTTTTTGTTGAAAATTCATATTTTCGGGTTGAAAATGAAACTGTTTTGTAGAAAAATCGTCTTTTTGGTTTGAAAATTCATCAATTTAGTGGCAATTTTTTTTCTTTCATGGTTCAAATTTCGGCTTTTTCGTTTCAAAATTGATATCTTTTGGTAAAGAAATCTCATCTTTTTTGGTTGAAGATTCTGCTATTTTGTTGAAAATTCGTCTTTTTTGGTTGAATTCAACTGTGTTTGATTTCAATGTAAAATCTTGTTTGGTTGAAATAACATAATCTATTACATTTTTGGTTGAGAATTCACCTACATATTTTTGTTGAAAATTCAATAATTTTGGTAGAAGGTTCAACTAGTTGGTTGAAATTTAACGAAAAATTTTGTTGACAATTCATTATTTCCGTTTGAAAATTCAACTCTTTTGTTGAAAAGTGTTGTTTTTGGTTTGAAAATTGAGCTCTTTTGGTAAAAAAAATTCTGTAGATGGTTCACTATTTTGTTGATAATTCGTCTTTTCTGGTTAAAAATTTAACTACTTGGTTGAAAGTTGAACTAATTTCTTAAAAATTCATTTCATTTTTGGTTGAAAATTAATTTTTTTAACTGATAATTCGTATTTTTGGTAGGAAACTAATCTTCTTGGTAGAAAATGCTACTATTAGCCTGAAAATTAACAATAACATTTTTGTTGAAATATCACATTTTTGAATTAAAA
This sequence comes from Andricus curvator, assembly GCA_932195095.1. Taxonomy (NCBI): domain Eukaryota; kingdom Metazoa; phylum Arthropoda; class Insecta; order Hymenoptera; family Cynipidae; genus Andricus; species Andricus curvator. Next base: position 620,781 of record CAKNYM010052677.1, read on the forward strand.
ATTCATATTTTTGGTTTAAAAATGCAACTACTTGGTTAAAAATTGAAGTATAGTTTTTGTTAAAAATTCTATTTTTTGGTTGAGGATTCATAATTTTAGTCGGAAATTCATCTCTGATTGGAAATTTAACTATTTTGTTTCAAATTCGCTTCTTTTTGTATAAGATTCAAATATTTTGGTAGAAAATTCAACTATTTGGTTACAAATTAACTTTGTTGTTGGAAATTCAACTCCTTTGTTTCAAATTCGTCTTTTTGGTTTGAAAATGGTAGAAAATTGAACTATTTGGTTGAAAATTAACTTTTTTGTTAAAAATTATTATTTTCGGTATGAAAATTCAATTATTTGCTTGAAAATTCATGTATTTTGTTAAAAATTTAATTATTTGGGTAGAAACTCCAACTATTTGGTTTGAAAATTAATTTCTTCCGGAAAAAAAATTTCCTATTTTTGGTTAAAAATACAACTTATGTTGAATCATCTTTTTGGATGCAAATTCAACTATTTTGTTTGAAATCATCTATTTTGTTGAAAATGCAATATTTTTTCTTAAAATGTTAGGAATTTAAAGCGTTTTAAATTGAATCCTACAAAAAGTGTTTGCCCGAAATTTGAAGCATTTTAGGCCCTGATACTTAAAATTGTTACCTGAATTTCAGAACGGAGATTTAAATAGTATTTTCAACTATTTTATCAGTCAAAAGTTATAATTTGCATAGTGCCGTGAAAGGGGGGCATGGAATTGGTAGAATTAGATACGTGAGTCGAGATTTTAACTTGAAACTCAACATGAAAAATGATTATTAATGGCTTATGAAAATAAATTCAACGAAACAAGTAATTATGGTTATCCTGCCGAACAATGCGGAAAAACAAAACCCGTTCAGAATCTGATATCATGGACAGGATATTTTGAGTGACATCTATTACTCGCTTAGAATTTTATTCTAAATATATATTGTTGTTGACTTGCCGAAATATATTGTGTATTTTTTATTTACTTTAAATAATGCCTAATTTGTTTTAAATTAAGTTTTTATGAATTATCATCTTAGTTATTTTGATTTTTAAATTATAAAATTAAGGAAGTGAAAAAAGTAACTTTTTAGGTAACTTGAAGTTACTTTATCTAGTAACTGTAACTAGTTACTCAAAAAAAGTAATTTACCCAACACTGATTTTAAGCGATTTCGTCAGATTTCATGAAAATTTCACGGAGGGACTTTCGCGGATTTTCAGGCTTTTGAAAGGATTTCGTGGGATTCGTCAATATTCCTACTAATTTGAAAAGATTTCATTGGTTTTCGAAAGATTAAAAATATTTCCACGGATTTAAAGGAATTTCGAAATATATTTAAATATTTCAAACTTTGTAAACTAAATGAATTTAAATGAAATTTCAAGAGATCCCTAGCGACTCTAAAGATTTCGAGGGATTTTAAGGTATTTCAACGAATTTCAAGGAATTTCACAAGATTCGAGGATTTTATTAAATCTCTAAGGATATCAATTTTATTTTTATTAAATTATATTGAATAGATTTTAAACGATTTATACTCTTTTTAAATGGATTTTCACGTTTTCCAAAGATTTCAAGGGATTTCTAATGAATTTTGTATAATAAATAAAATGAAATAAAATGTCATGGGGATTCCTAGCGATTCCACAGATTTCAAAATATTTTAAGATATTTCAAGGAATTTCACAAATATTCTAGGATTTTATTATGAAATTTACAAGAATTTCAAGGCAGTTCCAAGATTTTTAATGAATATGTTTAATTTAAATTAAAGTTGAGAGCTTTCAAATGATTTATACTTTTTAAAATGGAGTTCAACGTTCAAGGGATTTCTAGCGATTTCAAAGATTTATGGATTTTATTAAATCTCCAAGGATTTCAAAAGATTTAAAAGATTTCTCGGGATTTAAACTTTTTTTAAAGAACTTTATTAAATATTTTTATTTAAATTATATTCAAGGGCTTTCAAATTATTGTTCCTTTTTAAAATGGATGTTTACGTTTTCCAAGTATTTTAAGAGATTCTAAAGGATGTCAAGAGATATAAAATGTTTCAAGCGATTTTAAGGTATTTCAAGGAATTTGACAAGATTTAAAGGATTTTATTAAATCTCCAAGGATTTCAAAAGATTTAGAGGAGTTTTAACGTTTTTTCTAAAGAACTTTAATGAATAAGTTTAATTTGATTTATATTCAAGGGATTTCAAATGATTTATATTTTACGGAATAAATTCAATTTTATTTCAAGGGATTTCTGTGGATTTCAAAAATTCAAGAAGAGAAGATTGAGATTTATAAGACCCTTAATTATTTTAAAGATTTTAGGGGATTTTACAATTTTCAACAGATTTTAACAGATTTTACAAGATTTCAAAGATTTTAATGGACTTAAAAAATATATTTTTGAAGGTATCAAGAGATTTCAAGAATTTCATAACGATTCTCATATGGATTTCAATGTAATTTTAAAAGATTTTGAAGATATCAAGGGAATTCTCAGATTTTTACTGCACAAAGTTTATTTGCGCAGAATCGCTATTTTTGTCTACTTTCGTGTGAGATTATGAATGGTCTAAAATAAATCGTTCCTTTGTAGTTTCTCTACGTTTTACATTATTTTCTTTAATATTTTTGTATTATTGTTTATAATGTTGGTTATCCTATAATTTCTTCCATATAATGATTTTCTATAATGAATTTCCGATAATCAATGAAATCTTTGCAATCTCATGCAATATTTTGCAATCCCATGAAATCTTTTGCAATCCCATGCAATCTTGCAGCCTAGTGTAGACAAAAAATCCGAGTAATTAACCCCTGGAAATTTCCTGACTTTCCCTGCAGGATTAAATTTATCATGAAGACTTTTAGTGTCAATAGTCAGAATTTTATAACGGATCACCCATGAATGACGCAAGAAAATAAAAAAAATAGTAAATTCACATATATTACAAGTTTTATTTTTTTTATTTTCGACAAAATAGATGAATTTTTAATCAAATGGTTAAATTTGCAACCAAAAGGGTGCATTTTCAACAAAGAAGATTAATTTTCTATCAAAAAAGACAAATTTTAAACCGAAGAGATGAATATTTAAACAAAATAATGAATTCTCAACGAAAAGTGTAATAGTTGATACTTCCACCAAAAAATATTATTCAACCAAAAAATACGAATCTTCAACAAAATACTTACATTTTCAACAAAAAAGATTAATTTCCTACCAAAAAAGATAAATTTTCTACAAAACAGTTGAATTATCAAACAAAAAATATGAATTTTTTTACTTAAAAAAATATAAATTTTAAAGCTAAAATGGAATAGTTGAATTTTCAGTAAAAAAAATAATTGTCAACTCAAAAAACAAACAAGTTTTCAACAAAATAGTCCAATTTTCACGCAAAAAAATGAATTTTCAACCAATTAAATTAATTTTCAACTAAAATGATGAATCTTCAACAAAAAAAAGAAATATTAAACAAATAGTTGAATTTTCAACCAAAAATAGAATAGTTAAATAAAAAAAATTAATTTTTAACCATATCAAACAAAAAAAATAGTTAAATTTTCAACCAATTAAATGAATTTTCAACCAAAATGATTAATTTTCAACTAAAATGATGAATATTTAACTGGAATACTTGAATTTTCAACCAAAAAGATGAATTTTCTAGAAAGACTAATTGCCAAACAAAAAGTTTAATTTTCTACCAAAATAGGCGATTTTTCCACCGAATACATGAATTATCAACCAAGTAGTTGAATTATCAAGCAAAAATATTTTTATTTCACACCTACGATAAATTTTTAAATCAAAAACATCAATTTTCAATCAAAAAAAAAAAAAAAAATGTCATGCAAAATCTTGCATTTTTCTGACAAATAGACGATTTTTCTACAAAACAGTTAAATTTTCAACAAGAAAGATAATTTTGAACGAAATAGTTGAATTTTTTTATCAAAATAATTGAATTTTCAACCCAAAAAGACGAATGTTCAACAAAAGAGTTGAATTTAAAAAAAAATGACTGTAACAACATTGTTGAATTTTCAAAAAAATAATACAATTTTTAACCAAAGATTACATTTTGAACAACAAGATGAATTCTCAACCAAAAAAAATTATTAAAATTATACGTTAGTAAGACTTACTTGTTATTAACACATTTTGTTTTTCAAATCTAATTTCATTCTCTAAGATAATAGAATCTTGGTAAGATTTTTTTGGGGACGGGTTAGGGGTTCAGAGCAAATCTTACAGTATCTTAATTTGTAAACCCTGTTTACCTCAAAAAAATTTAGTTCTAAAATTAAAATAGCAAACAATTACTAATATAAAAATAAAAAAGAATTTTAAAAATCCTTACCAGGAATAGACATGCGAATTCCAACAGGACGAAGGGGCAAAACTGTTGCTTGAGGAGGAATGTATTGACCATTGATAATATCCAGTGATAAAATGACAAACAAAGCCACTAAAATTTGTGACATTTTCGCCCTCAAGAAATTGCTGTACTTCATTCAGTCTCCTTTAAAAAAATCATATTTTGTTATTCTTTTAAACTAAATTAATAACTTTTTTCTTTATGCACTTTTTAAATATAAATTCTTGAACGGAACTGGGGTTTTTATACATATCCAAGAGACGGAATCTGATCACTGCAATGTAATGTTCAATAGCACTATCAATTAACTGAACTTTAACCACACAATTATAAATAGAGGATGCTTCCTTAATTATAAATAAACTTTTCCTCATTCGAAAAAAATAACTTTGTAATAATTAGATTTTACATTCTTGTATTTATACAATTTAAACATTTAAATTGAATAAATATAAAAGTAGATGTCAATGTCAAGCCCAATTTGGAATTTAATATTTACCAAAAAGATATGTACTTCAATTCAATAAACTAATTTGTTACAAATATATAAAAAAATATAAAAATTGTTCAGTATATTTTTGTTGGTTTTTTTACCGACCATGAGTTCAGTAACACTCGCCATGAATAATTCTACACTACGATAAACGAATATTAAATAAATCAACCCTGGCCTAATAGTAGAGTAAATTTTTTCACTAGAATAAACTTTGTTATCAGTTTACTCAAACAAATTTTTTCTTATCAGACGAACATGTTTGCCGTCTGACAAAGGTACTTACCGATTTTCGCGAAAGCTAAGATGAGTAAAAGAGCATTAATACCGGTATTGCAAGGCCATCTTCTCAGTGACGGATTTTAATCCCTCAGGGCCCTATTTTCATTATCTGAAAAAATCAAAATCTCCAAATATTGCACGAACAATTAAAACACAACAAAATATTTCTTCTATTTAACTTACCAACAGGAGTTTTTTTACGCTTTAAATTGTTTATAAATAATTCTTCATCTCAAGCCTTTAGATTTCAACCTCATACATTTTGACAATTTATAAACAAATTGAATGGAAATTGAAGAAAACCATTTTATAAAAGAATTCAGGTATATTTGTATAAATACTGATTTGACAACGCTTACGAGGATACGATAATTATAAAAATATCTACTAAAATGGCAATCTCCATAAAGATGTGAAATGTTATGAAATGTATAGCGCATGCATATGGTTAAATTGATTACTTAATTTTGACATATAGTATGAACATCAGACTTTGTATCAGGGCTCAGAGAGCTCCACCGAGTGGCGGAACATTTCTGTAGCACCGGCTTAAATTTAAACCGGCCACTAGCGTAACATATTTTATTAATTTCGTAATACCCAGTTACTAAAATGTCTATCCACTGGTCTAACTCCCAACCGATTCTCTCCTCAAGACTTTTTTTTCGCGACTTTTCTTCGGAATGCACTAAAGGTTTCAGGAAATTCGTCCACTTGTGTACAAGATCCTTAGCAATGTGATAAGGACCAGAAGGGCCGTTGTGAATCTCTCTCGCTTTCTCGGAAGAGATTTTTTGATTTCTCCAATACGCCAGAGGCGTCACCAAAAATCTTAGCTGCGCCACCAATACCCCATCGGATACCAAAAATACCTGCCAGGTGCCAATGTGTAATCGCTCGCTTAATTGTGGCCTGACATGCCCGATCTGTAAAAAAAGGAAATCAATTTTTAGGAAATTAAATTCAGACTGAAAAAAATCTGTTGATCAAATTTGCACAACCAGGGCCTAAAATGTTTCAAATTTCGGACAACACACCTTTTGCATGTCGATCCTCCCCCTTCTCACTTACAAGAAGAAGACAAAAAGATATCTTTTCAACTATATCAATAAAACAGGCTTCACGGGTCAAAACGCTCTAAAAACGGGAAAATAAGGTGATTTTTCACGAAAATAGGGGTATAAATTCTTTTAAATAAAATTAATGTGGGTGCTATATAAAATTCAATTTAAAACGCTTTAAACTCCTGAAATTTCAAGTAAAAATATTAAATTTGTAACAAAATAGATGAATTTTTAACCAAACACTTTAATTTTCAACCAAAAAGCAAAATTTTCAACTATACAGTAGCATTTGCAACCGAATAGTTGAATTTCAAGCAAGAGACGAATTTTCGACAAAATAGTTGAATTTATAACCAAAAAGTTCAATTATCAACTAAAAAATATAAATTTTCAACAAAAGAATTGAGGTTTCAGCTAAAAAGTAGACGTTTTTAGAAAACAGTTGAATTTTAAACCAAAAAAGATGAATTTTTCATCAAAAAAGTTAAATTTCAACCAAGAAAGATAAATCTTCAACCAAACAGTTGTATTT
>CAKNYM010052677.1:627565-671929 GCA_932195095.1 Andricus curvator
AAAAAAATGAATATTCAACAAAGTAGTTGAATTTTCAACAAAAAAAAAGGATTTTTCAACAAAAGAGTTGAGGTTTTAAGCTAAAAAGTAGAATTTTTTATAAAACAGTTGACTTTTAAACCTGAAAAGATTAATTTTTCATTAAAAAAGTCAATTTTCAACCAAGAAAGATGGATCTTCAATCAAGCAGTTGAATTAAAAAAAAAATTATTGTCAATCAAACAGTTGCATTTGCAACCAAATAGTTGAATTTTAAGCAAGAGACATATTTTCAAAAAATAGTTGCATTTCTAACCAAAAAGTTTAATTTCCTACCAGAAAAGATGAATTTTCAAGAAAAATGTTGAGGTTTCAAGCTAAAAAGTAGAATTTTTTAGAAACATTTGACTTTTAAACCCAAAAAGATTAATTATTCATTTAAAAAAATTAATTTTCAACCAAAAAAGATGAACCTTCAACTAAGAAGTTAAATTTTCAGTAAAAAAAATTAATTTTAATCAAAAAATTTGCATTTGCAAATAAACAGTTGAACTTTCAAGCAGAGGAAACAAGTTTTCAAAGAAATAGTTCAATTTTCAACGTACAAAAATGAATTTGTAACCAAATGGTCGAATTTTCAAACAAAAAAGATTAGAAATAAAATATGCTCATAGTTTTAGGTTTACTGATCAGAAACTGATCAGAACCAATAAAGATCAACTTTTAAAAAAAGTTCATTTTAAACCAAGAATGATTAATTTTCAATCCAAAAGGACGAATTATTAACAAAAGACATGAATGTTCAACTAAAAAAGATCAATTTTTAATAAAAAATGCAACAGTTAAGTTTTCAGTTAAAAAAAAATAATTTTTGAGCAAAACACATTTTAATTTTAAATCAAAAACACTTAATTTCAACCACAATGACCAATTTTCAACAAAATAATTGAATAATTTCCAAAAAAATAATTAAATATTTAACCAAAGAGACGAATTTTCAACAACAAAAAATTAATTTTTAACTAAGTAGTTCAAGTTTCAACCAAGCAGTTAAATCTTCAACCAAAAACAGATTAATTTTCAACCAAAAAGTTGCATTTTTAACCAAAAAAGATTTCAGTCAAAAGAGAAAATTTTTTTAAATAAAATTGTGGAATTTTCAAGCCAAGAAGCCAAATTTTTGTTAACAAAATTGTTGATTTTTTAACAATAAAAATAATTTTTCAACCCAATAATAATGTTTTTAACCAAAAAAGATGAATTTTCAACCAAAAATCTATAATAGTAGACTTTGCAACCAAAAATAATGAACTTTTAACTAAAAATAGGAATTTATTTGGTTCTATTAATTCAGTTCAAAATGAACATTGAAGTTGATTTTTAATACTTTTAAAATATTAGGTAGGAAAACTGAAAAATTTGATAGGAAAATATAGTTCATTTTCCACTGCACGTTTTTTGATTTTGGACTACACACTTTTAAATCCGGACTACTCAAAGTTTGTTGGACTCCGCAAAATTTTATGCCCAGTGAACAACACACTCTTAAATGTCTCCATTATAATTTAAAAAACAAAACAAAAAAAGAAAGAAAATTAAGTTGCCTTCTTTTTCTTTCCTCTTTGTTTATTTCGTTGTTTTTTTTTTAAATTTGAATCGATACACTTAATAGCGTGTTGCACAAATTTCATCCTATTTATTTTTTAATTTTCAAGAATGTCGTAGAAAATAAATTGCACATAGATCAATACTCACGAGCGTTGTTTCTTCGAGCTGCACGTAATTAACATCCGCTAAATTCCCACGCGGATCGACCCACAAAACTGTAACATTCTGTGGCGTGACTAGTTCCGCCTCAAATTCAAAAGCTAAAACAGGACTTGAAAAAGGACCAATGCCTCCAATTAAATTCCTAAAAGTTTGTTCTTTCTGATCATAATCCGTGTTCACACTCAAATCACGTACTTTCCCCAACCAAGAATGACTCGTCGAAAAATTCTTCTTCATGTAAACAAGCGACTCTATTTGTTCTGGAAATTCTGCTTGAAGAGTCGAGGACTCCAAACTTCTAACATTTGTCTCTGCACGTATCAAAATGCCCACGAATCTATTTTCATGGAAATAAGCTGTAGTTTCCAAAAGATGAACAACGTCCTCGACGTTGAATCTTCGATATGCGATTCGAGAGAGTGAATTCGAAATTGTCAGAAGAGTGTCATCAGCGAGAGGACTCAAGTCTGCGTGTTGAAAAAGACTCTGCCAGTACATGTCGTATCCCTTGGAATTAATCGATGCATTCGCCAAATCAGGATACAGCCACTGCTCGACTCTGTCTATTATTCTTTGGTCGATGACTGGCTCGAATTTCCTTGCGAAAAATATATTTCTCTGAGAAGTACCTCTGAGGCGAGTAAAGTCTTCTAGTTTAAAATCGTTGGGACTGCATCCACACCAATCGACGACGGCCTTGTACTGGCACTTGCAACCAAGTTTTCTCTTCCAATTTGTTACGTGTAGATTATTGTCGACGTAAGTTTGGCAGAAGCGAGAGTTCCGCAAGGTCGTGTGGAAAAAGGATTCTGCAGGCAATAAGGTGTACTGAAAGAATTTGAGGAGACCGGCTACTAATGAATCTGGATTCGGATCGGCAACGTATTCTACGAAGTCTCTACTCAGGGCGACCCAATCGCTGCCGCCATCAATTTGAATACCTGCAAATTTTAAATTAACTTCGTCAGTATTGAAGAAATAGAAAAACCATACAGTACATTAGGGTTCCTCTTAAAATCCTTTTTTTGTCCTATTTTTGCCAGATTACAAATTATATATTTAGAGGTCGCTATGAAAGTTTTTATGTCGAAAATTCGTTTTTTTTTTAAGTTTTTAAATTTTTATTTCTACAGTTCTAACTTCCATCTTGTACAATGCTGGAAATACTTTATCAGGATGCCATGTGACCCCCAAATTTCGCTTGTTATGAAAAAAATTCAAAGTGGGCACTAACACCATTAAAGTTGAGATTTTGTGATAAAGTTAAGATTAGGAGGTCAAATTCACCCATTAAATGTTTTTAAAAATTATGAAATTACCAGGAAATATTATTTACCTTACTAAAAACAATCTCTACTATTTGAAAAAAAATTGTAGCAAGTATTGTCGTAGAATTAAATCTTTTTTCAAAAAGTTAAAAAATCGATGCATTTTTGTTAAAAGAAAGACTGTGGTAACTTATTTTCTATATTTACTAAAATCATCAATCTTTAGAAAATTAAAAAAGATATTTTTGAAGATGTTAGATATGCCAAATCAAAATTTTAACAAAAAATTTTTTTTTTTACTAAATAGTTAAACTTTCAACCAAAAGAGATGAATTCTCAACGAAAAATGTAATAGTTGATATTTCAACCGAAAAGATTTTACTTTTAAATAAAAAAAGAGTTGAATTCAACAAAAAAGATTAATTTTGAACCAAGAAAGATTTTTCAGTCAAGAAAGAAAAAAAGTTTCAACCAAATTATAATTTGAGGAGAAAAATAATTTTTAATACACAATGAAAATTTTGAATAAATTTATTTTATACGTTTTTATTCTTTTTAAGGCTATATAAATATAATTTTCCTAGGATTCTTGAGAAAATTCAAGCAGATCTTTTAAGACTTCAGATATATATCGAAAAAGCATCTAGAAAATTGGTAAGAAAGTTTTTTATTTTATAGGATTTTAGAAAATTTTAGGAAAAATTCGAGTCAGTTTAAAACATACTTAGGACTTGTAGAAATTTAGAAGAAATTAAAAAATATTTTATCAATTTTCGGAAATCTTTCGAAGTTTTAAAATATTGTTCATCTCTTTAAAACTTCTAAAATTCCGAAGTATCTTTTCAACTGCATCAAAAGTACTCCTAAAATGTTGCAAAATCTTGCTCAAAATTTCTTGAAATCTTTTTAAATTTTAAATTATTTTTGATATTTAAAAAAAATTCTAAATATCTTTTAAAATTATTCGATTTTTTCCTAAATTTTGTTGAAAATGTTCCAAATTAAAAAACTGCCTTAAAATTTTTCAGATTCTTTTTTGACAATTGTGAAAATCTTCAGAAATTTTTTAAAATCTTTTTAAATAATCTCTTTAAATTAATGTTTCGACCGAAAAAATCGTAAACAATGTTCCTGGAATCTGAAGAAAAATTTTGTATTATCTTGAAACCTTTCAAAATCTTGAAAAAGCTTCAAACTTTACTTCGAAATCTTCAAAAATGTATGTTTTGATTTTTTTTAAATCTTTTAACGTTTGAAATTATTTTTTAATCTTTTCAAACTTACTCGAACTTTTTCGAACAATTTAAATTTTGCAAAATTGAAAATTTTTGTTTTAAATTCTTCTACATTCTTCTTTGAACTTTTAGGAAACCATTTGAAATCTTTTAAAATCTTTTTCAATTTTCTCTTAAAATTAATTTAAAAAAATAAAATATGATTAAAAATTTTCTTATGAATCTTGAGAATAATTTTTTATTCTATAGAAACATTTCAAAACTTTTAAAAAGTTCCGTTTTTTTTTTTAGAAATGTTGAGTAAATTATTTATTAAAAGCTAAATAATTTGAATACTTCGTTATATGTGAGTTATTAGGTCAAAAATGTTTTTTTTCGAAGTGTCACGTCGTCCCGAATTTTCGGGACTAGTCCATCCTTTTCCAACTCCCGCAGTTTTTCGGGACTTCTAGGCGCAGCCTTTTTTAAAAATAAAAATAAAAAATAACAGACTTTCCTTTTACAAGAATTTATCAATTTTTTAATTTTGTGAAAAAATTATTTTTTAATTGTAGAACAAATATTTCTTAAATTGTATTCAAATAACAGAAATTGTTGTCAGTAAGGTCGGTAATATTTCCAGAAAGTTTATCATATAAAATAAAAATTTGAGGTTAAATTTTACCACTTAATCTCAACTTCATCATAAAATCGCATCTTTAAGGGTAATAAATACCCACCTTACAATTGTTTGTTCATAACGAATAGAATTTGAGGGTCATATGGCACCCTGCTAAAGAATTTCTTGTATTATACAATATGGGACAGATAAAAAATTGTAGAACTAAAAATTTAACAACTCTTAAAAGTCGAATTTTCGTCATTAAAATCTCCATAACTTCTAAATATTTTTTTTTTTTAATTAACAAAATTACGGGATCAGTTGCTCGCCAAAGGAAATAAATTTCCGAATTTTCTTAGATTTTTATAGAAAATCTATTTAAAAAAATAAATGATGAGAATTTAAAAAAGAATTTCATGAGGCACCATAAATAACAGATCTAGTACATTACCATTGGGTAATTTTCTATCACCAGTTCGCCACATGCGTGCTTCGCATTCTACGAAAGTCTTATCCAAGCCTTGCTTGGTGATAAAGCGTTGCACTTCCCTTCCATGAGACTTGACGAAGTTCAGACCTTTATTCCTCGTAAGAAATTCAGTGAGGATCGTATTATTTTTAACAGGGTAGTCCGATTCGGACAAATTAACTAAAAAGTCCCAGGGCTTAGGATGAGTGAGCATCTGTCGCGCGGAACTCAATAAAGTTGTCAAAAGACTCGCGCCACCCCAGATACTCGCGTGACGAAGTCCTTCGCCTCTCGCCACTTTGATATTGTTCGTTTTACATTTTCTTTCCACCTCGAGCATCTCGCGATATAAATAGTCTTGTCTCTGAAAAGAAGATAAAATAGATGTAATTTTCCAGGGTATCTACTCAAATCCTGGAAAAAAATTTCCTGACAATTCCAGGTTTTTTCCAGGTATAATTTTTCATAGTACGGAGCCATTTAAATATTTCGCATTTTTTAAAACAATCGACTTGGAATATGTATACAGTTTCACGAGTTTATTATAAATATTTTTTTTCAGTTTATAGAGATTCAATTAATATGTTTAATTGAGAAAGTTTTGACAATTTATATTGCAAGATATTCTTAAATTAGCACAATCGATTCATTAAATTATTAAATATTAAAAACATATTAATTAATTTCTTAAATATTTTTCTATAGTTCATGAATTTAAATAATACTTGCAGGCAAATTTTTATTTTATCTTATTATACTTACAATTCAATGCAGAAAGATTAATTTTCTACCCAAAAAGACGACTTTTCAACAAAATATATAAATTCTCAACTAAAAAAGACCAATTTTCAACCAATTAGTTGCATTTTGAACTAATAAAGATCAGTTTTCAATAAAAAATAAAATAGTTAAATTTTTAGTTAGTAAAATTAATTTTCCACCAAAAAACGAACTTTCAACCAAAGTGATGAATTTTTAACTGAAATGATGAATCTTCAACTGGAATAGATGAATTTTAAAACAAAATGATGTATTTTTAACAAAACAGTTTAACTTTCAACCAAAAAGATTGTCAATTAAAATTATGAATATTTAACTGGAATACTTGAATTTTCAAAAAAAAGATGAATTTTCGTAAAAGAAGACTGATTGCCAAACAAAAAGATCAATTTTCAACCAAATAGATGAATTTTGAACTAAAAAAGATCCATTTTCAACCAAAAATGGAATAATTAAATTTTAAATCAACAAAATTAATTTTTCACCAAAACATACAACAAATTTTCAACCAAAGTGATTATTTGCTTCTAAAATGATGAATCTTCAACTGGAATAGATGAATTTTAAAACCAAAAAATGAATTTTTAACAAACAAATTTAACTTACAACCAAGTAGTTCTATCTTCAACCGAAAAGATAAATTTTCAAACAAGAAGACTGATTGCCAAACAAAAAGATTAATTTTCTGCCAAAATAGACGATTTTTTAACCGAATACATGAACTCTCAAGAAAATAGTAGAATTTTCGACTAAAAAAGATCAGTTTTCAGCCAGAAATGGAATAATTGAATTTTAAAGTAATAATATTAATTTTCCACCAAAAAAAATTTCAACCAAAGTGATTAATTTTCAACTAAATGATGATTCTTCAACTGGAACAGATGACATTTAAAACAAAATTATGAAGTTTTAACAAGAGTTTAACTTTCAACAAAAAAGATGAATTGTCAACTAAAATAATGAATATTTAACAGGAATACTTGAATTTTCAACCAAAAAGATAAATTTTCGTACAAGAAGACTAATTGCCAAACAAAAAGATTAATTTTGTACCAAATAAGACGATTTTTCAATCAAATAGTTGAATTTCAACCAAAAAAGATCAATTTTCAACTCAACAGTTGAATTTTAATCTAAAAAATATCAGTTTTCAACTAAAAATGGAATAATTAAATTTTTAAATTTTAAAGATGTATTTTTAACAAGCCAGTTTAACTTTCAACCAAGTAGTTTCATTTTCAACTAAAAAGATGAATTGTCAAATAAAATTATGAATCTTTAACTAGAATAATTAAAACTGCAAACAAAAATATGAATTTTAAAATAAAAAGATTAATTTTCAAACGAAAAGATTAATTTATTACCAAAAAAGACGATTTTTCACCAAAATACATGAATTTTCAATTAAAAAAGATAAATTGTCGATCGAAAATTGAATAGTTGAATTTTCAGTTAAAAAAATTAATGTTTAACCAAAGAGACGAATTTTTAACTAAGATGATGAAATATTCAATTGGAATAGTTAATTACATTTTCAGTTGAAAAAAAGATGATTTTCGAAAAAAGTTACATTTTCCAAAAATGTGATGAATTTTCAACTAAAATGATGAATCTTTAACTAGAATAATTAAATTTTCAATCAAAAAGATTAATTCCTACCAAAGAAGATAAATTTTTAACTGAAAAAGATAATCTCTCAAACAAAAATTGAATAGTTAAATTTTTAGTTAAAAACATTAATGCTCAAGAAGAGAGATTAATTTTTAAGTGAAATGATGTAATATTCAACTGGAATAATTAAACTTTCAGTTTGAAACAAATTAATTCTCCAATAGTTAAACTTTCAACTGCAATAGTTAAATTTTTAGTAAAAAAATTAATTTTCAGCCAAAGAATAAAACGAATTCTCAACAAAAAAGATCATTAAAATGATAAAGCTTCAACCAAAAAAATTAATTTTTACCAAAAGAGTTTAACTTTTAACTAAGTAAACATTGCAAGCAAGCTGTTGAGTTTGCAAGCACAAAGATGAATTTTCAAACAAAAAGATTAATTTTCTATGAAAAAAACGAATTTTCAATAAAATACATGAATTTTCCAACAGATACTTGTAGAATAGTTACATTTTCAGTTGAAAAAAATAATTTCGAACCGAAAAAAAAACGAATATTCACAAAATAGTTAAATACAGTAATATAAAACTACTTATACAAAAGAAGAATCATTATTTTTTAATTTTATATTTGCAATTAAAAATAAATAAACAAGTAAGCTCTCGAAAAAATTCCCAGATATTTGCAGGTTTATCAAGGTATATAAAAATTCCCTGACAATTCCAAGTTCTCTAGGTTTTCCAGGTAGGGTAGATACCCTGTTTTCGTATTAAACGAGAATACAATAATTATTAAATTTCAAATAATTACCGCATCAACATGAATGTAGAAAAGATGTGTAGGATGATAAAGAACGCGGATCAGACGTTTTACTTGACGACTAGCTCTGCCATTTACAGTTATTAAATACGCGATCCTTGCAGGGTCTTCTTTCGTTCCACTTAAACTAGAGTTTCTTGCCTCTTGAGCTTTAAATCCTGAAATTGAATACTTTGTTGATAAACTCATTATTGTGAAATTATTATAGACTTCACAGCCCAAAATGATCTCAAAACAGGGGAAATAGGACGATGTTTTTATGAAAATGGGGAATACATTCTTTAAAATAAAATGAATCTAGGTACCATATTAAATTCAGTATGAAACGCTTTCAATTCCTCAGATTGAAAGTCGAAATATATTGTATTTTCAACAAAATAGTTCAATTTTCAAACAAAAAGTTGAATTTTCAATAACATAAAATTTTGTTTAAAGAAACAAATAAATTTTTAACGAAAAATATAAAATTTGATATTTCAAACAAAAAAGATTTTCATTTGAAATCGAAAACAGTTATTAAATTCAACCAAAACCGAAAAATTTTCAAACAAAATAGTGGAATTTTTAACCAGAAAAGATGTTCTATCAATAACGACGAATTTGCAACAAAATAGTTAAATTTTCAACTAAAAAAAATTACTACCAAAAGAGATGAACTTTCAACAAACTGAGCGGAGTTTTCAATTAAAAAGTCAAATTTTTTAGAAAACCGTTGACTCTGAAACCCGAAAAGATAAATTTTCAACAAAAAATGCTTTTTTAACAAAGAAAGATAAATTTCCAACCAAATAGTTAAACTTTCAAGCTAAAGAGACGTAATTTCAATAAAATAGTTAAATTTTTCAACAAGTAGTCGAATTTTCTATCCAAAAAAGACGAAAGTTCGAAAAAACAGTTAAATTTTCAAGCAGAAAAGATGACTTTTCAACAAAATTATTAAATTTTCAACAAAAATAGTTGAATTTTTAACCAAGTAGTTACATTTTAAACTTACAAAAAGGATTTTTCAACCACATGGTCGAGTTTTCGAATAAAAAAGATTAAACTTCAACCAAACACCATAAAGGCGAATTTCCCAACCAAAACCACTAACTTTTTAAAAGACAGTTAAATTTTCAACCAGAAAAGTTGAATTTTCAACAAAAAAATTCTTTTTTATCAAAGAAAGATAAATTTCTGACCAAATAGTTGAACTTGCAAGCTAAAGAGACAAATTTTCAACAAAATAGTTGAATTTTTAACAAAATACGTAGTTACATTTTCAAGCTGAAAATATGAATTTTCTATCCAAAAATGATGAAAGTTCGAAAAAACAGTTAAATTTTCAAGCAGAAAAGATGACTTTTCAACAAAATTATGAAATGTTCAACAAAATAGTTGAATTTTTAACCAAGTAGTTACTTTGTAAACTTACAAAAAGGATTTTTCAACCACATGGTTGAATTTTTAACCAAATACGTAGTTAAATTTTCAAGCTGAAAAGATGAATTTGTCCGAAGACAGTTAAATTTTCAACAAAAAAGATGACTTTTTAACAAAATTATTAAATTTTCAACAAAATAGTAATTTTTTAGAAGACAGTTGTATCTCCAACCAGAAAATTTGAATTTTCAACAAAATAATCAAACTTTCAACCATATAGTTGAATTTTGAACTTACAAAGATGAGTTTTCAACCATATGGTCGAGTATTCAAACAAAAAAGGTTAAACTTCGAACAAAAACCAAAAAGACGAATTTCCAAGCCACACGAATTTGTTAGAAAACAGTTGAATTTCAAACCAAAAGAATGAACTTTCTACCAGAAATCATTGGATTTTTATTGAAATCTATTAATTCAGTTCGAATTTAGGCGAAAAAATGAAAAAAGGGGAAGTTTCTTCTAAAAAGGGGGAAAGAGGAAAATAGGGGAAAGAGTGTGAAGCCTGTTAATATATAAAATAAAAGGAATCGTTTAATTACTTTTAATTCCAGTATGGAACACGTTAATAGTTAAATATCCACCGCAAGACTGTTTAGAATCTCCAGGACATTTCATGTTACAACTGGAGTCTGGCAGTTGATTAATTTGCGGTGGCTCCTCCATCCCACAAAAACATTCGACTCTGAAACATTAAAATATTATTTCAAAACTGTTTTTGAAGGCCCTAGAGTTTCAAATTAAAAATATTTTCCGCTTTGCTGGCCTCACAGTCCCTGTGGGATCAAATATAGGGACCAAAGGGTACTTTTTGTCACGCTCATAGGGCACTTTTTCCGCACTCAAAGGGTAACAAATTCAGGATGAATAAATAAGACTTCATAGCTATTCAAGTTAAATTCAAAAGAATTCAAATAAATTGGAAAACAATTTTTTAACAAAAAAATGCAATTGATTTTCGCAAAATCGGAATGAATTTAGAGGAATTTAAGTTAAACGAGAAGAATTCGATGAAATGCATAAAAATTCAAGGTGAGGTTTACAAACATTCAAATGAATTGAAAACAATTTGAAAGTATGTATGAAAAAAACTTCATTGAATTCAGTAAGTTTGAAACAAGCTTAGAAAAATTCTAGGGAATTCAAAAGAATTTAATGAAATACCTCAGAATTCAAGGTGAGGTTAAAAGACTTCAGGATCAATTAAATAAAATCCTTTAAAAATTAGAAGAAAAAATCCATTGAATTAAGTAGAATTGAGTGAATTTAGAAGAATTCAAGTCAATACAAAAATCTGAGGAAATTCCAAAGAGTTTAAAGAATTCAGGTTAAATTAATAAGAATTCAGGGTGAATTCCAAAAAAATAATTTCAAATCTCTTCAAATCTTTGAAACCCTATTAATTCATAACTAAAAGTAAAATTCAAATAAATTGGAAATAATTTAAAAAATTGAAAAAATTCCATTGATTTCAGTACAATTTGAGTGACTTTAGAGGAATTTAAAGAAAATGAGAAGAATTTGATGAAATTCATTAAAAAAATCAAGCCGAATTTGAAAAGCAATCAAGTAAACTGAAAAACAATTCAAAAATATGAAAAAATTCATTGAATTAAGTAAGTTTAAAATGAGTTTAGAAGAATTGAAGAGAATGCAAAAGAATTTGGTGAAATGCCTCAGGATTTAAGGTGAGTTTTAAAGACTTCAAAATGAATTAAAACGAATTCAGGGCGAATTACAAATGAATTGCTAAAAATATTTTCAAATCTTTGAAACCCTACTCATTTCTAACCAAAAAAGTGATTAATTGCTACAAAACAATTCAAAAGAATTCAAACGAATTGGAAATAATTTTTAATATTCCTTAAAATTATTAAAACCCTTGAAAATCCTCTGAAATTGTTTAAATCTCTTGAAAATGCCTTGGAATCTTTTAAAATACCTGAAATATTTCAAAGTCTTTGAAATCTCTTCAAACTATTCAAATAAATAAAAAATTGCTAAGATTCTTTTTAAATGTCCTAAAATATTTCAAATCCTTTGATTATTTTATCAATTGAATTAAAAAATTAAAAAGAACTCCAAAGAATTTACACGAATTCAGGATAAATTAATAAGAATTCAGGGTGAATTCCAAAAACTAATGTCAAAACTCTTGAAATCTTTGAAGCCCTACGAAATTCTAGAAAATACTTTATCCTAAAATATTTCAAACGCTTTGAAATCCCTTCAAATTAATGAAATTAATTAATAAATCCTTGGAATATATTTTAAAATACCCTAAAATCTTTAAAATCCCTTCAAATCATTGAAATCTATTAAAAATTTCTCTGGAGCTTTGAAAATACCCTGAAATATTTCAAAAGAATTCAAGATAATTCATAAATAGGTATAAACCTGAATTAATTTATGAGTTAATTTATTGAAAGAAAAGTGAAATTATTAAAAGTTACATTACGGGCTGCACATTAGGGCGGTCCAAATTCTTTTTTTTTTAATTTTCATGCATATCGCCCGGAAACTTATTCGAATCCACACTAAAAAAATACATTTTTTTTTGAAAAAAAAATGATATTTGGAGATGGCGCAAGCACCATAAAGTTTAACACGTATTTCCCATAAGAAAAAAGACATTTTTGTAAATTTTATTCAAAATCGTCAATATTAGGTGAATCGAGTCGAAAATCAACATTTCTCTTCACAATTAGCCATAGAATAGGAATAAAATGTTACTTTTTAAATATAACCCCCATAAGTCTGTTTTATAGGGTCCCAAAAAGACCTACAAGTGAAAAAATGGGGTTTGCGAGTTTTTGGCGCTAATTATGATTTTTTTGCGGTTTTTCTAAAATGCAAATTGTTTCTACTACATGTAATACTACTTTATACTAATAATTAGATGTTTCCATACATTTTGTAAACAATTTATTGTTTTTAACAATTTTTCTCTTAAAATAGAGTTAGAAACTTTTTGTCCTATTTTCAAGTCCAGTGGGATAATATTTAATTATTGTTAACAAGAATAATTGTTTAAACAATTAATTATTATTGTAAATAATTTTTTCTTAGAATAATGCTAGAAAATTACAGTTTTTTCAAAAGTGTTCTACTTTTTGTCCAATTTTTAATTAGAGTAAGGTAAATAATTAATTAAAGTTAACAAACTTAAATTTTTAAACAATTTAATATTATTTTAAATAATATTATCATTGAATAATGTTAGAAAGTTGCGGTTTTGTCTAATATTCCACTTTCTGTCTTCCTTTTTTCGTCATCTTTTTATTTACTTAGTAAAGTAATAATTAATGCAACTTAGGTAAAAATATGAAATATTAATATTAATTTAAACAAAAAGGCTATTAGTAACTACATCAAAGAAAATTTACATTTAATATGATCCATATAGAAAATTTAAAGAATATTTCAAATATCTGTCTTATTTCAGAAAAATATATGTACAAAAAAGAAAGAGATTGTTTAAAATATGATTCTCTCTTATGTTTATTTACTATTTGTTCATAACTAAAAAAGTAAATCAAAGTTAGACATTTCAGAAAAAACTGCAACTTTCTAGCACTTATCTAAGGAAAGATAGTTATAAGCAATAATAAATTGTTTGAACAACTATTTTTGTTAACTTGCATTAATTATTATTCCACTCAGTGAAAAGTGGACAAAAAGTTAAAAATTTCAGAAAAAACCCGCAGCTATTTGGTATTAATACAACTTAAGATAGTTATAAACAATAATAATTTGTTTAAACAATTATTTTTGCTAAACTGAATTAATTATTAAGTCACTTCAAGTGAAAAATAGACAAATAGTTGAAAATTTCAGAAAAACCGCAACTTTCTATCATTAAGCAAAGAGAACATTATTAACAGACCGAAGAAATTGTTGAAACAATGCTTTTTGTTAACTTGAATTAATTATTACTTTTCTCGAATTGAAAAGTGGACAATAAGCTGAACATTTCAGAAAAAACACAACTATCTAGTATTAATATAGAAGAAGATAGCTATAAACAATAATAATTTGTTTAAAAAATTATTGTTGATAAAATGAATTGAATGCTAACTTACTTCAAGTGAAAAGTGGACATCAAGTTAACAATTTCAGAAAAAACCGCAATTTCTAGCATGATTAAAAGACAATATAATTAACAATGATAATAAATTGTTTAAACAATTGTTTGTTAACGTTGATTATCTATTACCTCACTCTAATTAAAAAATGGACAAGAAGTGGAACATTTTTGAAAAAACCGCGACTTTCTATGTCCATTTAAAGGGGAAATTGCTAAAAACGTATTCTATGGCTAATTTTGGAAATAAATATTGAGTTTCAACTCGATTTAGATAATATTGAGGATTTTGAATAAAATTTACAAAAACGTCTTTTTTTCTTATGGGAAATAGGTGTTAAACTTCATGGGGCTTGCGCCACCTCTAAATATAATTTTTTTCTAAACAAAAAAAAATATATTTTTTTATGTGGATTCGAATAAATTTCCGGACGATATGCATAAAAATTCGAAAAAAGAATTCCAATGCATTTTTGGACCATCCTACTGCACATAGGGTACCATGGGGATCAAATCTTGAAAATAGGGTACTTTAGGAGTTTAAAACAGGAATTTTCGTTAGGAATTATAATTTTTAATTTAGGACGTAGTTTCCGTAAGGAATACAAATTTAGAGTTTAGGACATGGAATTTCAGTAAATCAAAATAGTTTTGACAATTGGGACAGGAATTTCCGCGAATAATTATAATTTTTACCGTAGAACAGGGAAGTTTAGTAAAGGATTATAATTTTGAGTTTGGGACAGGGAATTTCAGTAAAGAAATACAACTTTAACAATTGGGACAGAGAATTCCTGCTAAGAATTATAATTTCTGGGTTTGAAAAGGGAATTTCGTAAAGAATTATAATTTTGACTTTGGGTAAGGCAATTTGCGTAAAGAATTAGAATTTGGTACAGGGAATTTTTTAAAAGAAATTTATATACTAAACCAACTGAATATAAGGTACAATAGGGGATATAGGGACCGGTTTGTGAGGCCTGGTTTTGTAATAAAAAAATGTCGGGGAAATATACTAACGAGTATTCGGTACCGGCATATGGGTAACCCGATTGCAAACACATGTAAGCACATCTTTGAGGAGAATTGTTGCCTTTATAAATGGCATAATAACCCGTCAGAACTCTGAAAGTTTTGTCGTCTTTGAAGCAGCCAATGTTCTTTGGAACTCCAGTAAAACCTAGAGAATGCGGACAGGAAGATTGTAAAGTTGTAGGATATAATAAACCTTTTTGACTAAGGCACGTCACATTGGCTATGCGCTGTTTGCACATTTGAGATTGTGCTCGTGTTATGGCACTCACTGCCTCTCGTCCAGAAACATCACAGATAGGGGTAAAATTCAACGATTTTCGATCTAAAGTTACTGCAGTTGTACGATTTCGACGAGGCTGTGACTTGTTGGGATTTGTTTGTTTGTCAGGAGGTAGTTTTAATTGCCTGGTTCCCCTTGGAAGACCGTCTCCTTCCTCTGAGAGAGAAAAGTCCCTCTGCAAATAGAAATAACAAGGATAGAATACGATAGAAATAACAATCACATAACAACAAATAACATCTCTAAGTCGTTAAACAAATAACAAATAATAAATACAGGGATCACAACGCAAAAAAAGTTCAAAAATGGGGGAATAGGGTGATTTTTTCACGCAAAAGGGGGGAAAATAGGGAAAAGATTAAACCTTTATTTTTACATTTAGAAAATAAGAAACAATCTTTTTATAGGAAATGTTATATTTAAAAATTTAACTATTTGGTTGAAAATTTAGTTATTTGAAAGATAATTCTTTTTAATTGAAAATCTCTTTTGGTCTAGTATTTGATGGAGAATTTCATTATTTTATTGAAAATTCAATTATGTTATTCAAAAGTCATCTTTTTTGGTCGAAAGTTCTACTTATTTGTTGAAAATTCATTTTTCTAGATATGAAATTCATCCTTTTGGATTGAGAATTCATCTTTTGATTAAAAAGTCATCTTTTTTTGGTTGAAAATTGAACTATCTTCTAAAAGATTAATTTTTTTCGCTTAAAAATTCAACTATATATGTAGTTGAAAATGCAACTGTTTTTGGTTTAGGTTTAATCTTATTGTCATTTCTTCATTTTTTTAATTTGATCATTTGGTTGAAGATTCATCTTTGCAGGTTGAAAATTCTACTATTTTGTTAAAAAGTCAACTTTTTTTTAAATTCATCTTTTTTGCTTGATAGTTCAACTATTTGATTGTAAATACAACTGTTTGGTCGGAAATGAACTTTTTTGTTGAAAATTCATCTTTTCGTGTTTAAGAGTCAAATGTTTTCTAAACCGTATAAGTCCATGGATTAAAAAAAAATTATATCCCAATTAACATAAAACATATGCCTGAAACATTATAAACGCATTACAAGACAAATAAAAATCTGAAAATGAAAAATTAAATTTAAAAAATCGTTTCTTAAAAAAAATGGATTTTACAATACTGCAGTGTTATTTCTATACAAAATATTTAGTTTATTTGTAGTTTGTAACTATTTAGTACAACAGCAGAATGTAATTGAATACAAAGATTGAAATGTTTGTATGATTGGCCACAGTTTATCGACATAAAAACCCACTTCCGGTTCGAAAGCCTTTCACCCGAATGTCCGGTTCCGGTAGAACTTTAGAGAATTTTCAGGCCAATAAATCGTGTTTTCGAAAAAATTGCACTTACATGGTGATGCCGTGACACCCTTCAAATAATGTTAAATGATTTGTTAATGACTTCTGCCATCAAAGGATTTATTTTTACAAATTGGATATGGTTGCAAGGAAACGATCAGAGTTGGGATTTTTTTTAATCTCATAAATTCGATGACTATTAATTTGCTAGTAGCGAGTCGTTTTCGCAAAAATCGACTTTTTCAACATTTTTGTTTTATGGATTGCAATTTTCTTTGATTAAATTCTCATTTTGAATTCAACAGTTAAAGATTTAACAAAATTCAACTGTTGAAAACTCATTTTTCAATTTTGTTTAATTTTCAATTTTCAGCAATAGAATGTTTAATTGTTGAAAATCAAATGATTAATTCTCTTCGATTTTCAAAAGCTAATAATTCAATTTTCAATTCTCTTCAATGTTCGTAAATTGAAAATTCGATTATCAATTTTCTTAAATTTTCAATAGTTAAAAATTCAAATTTTCTCCAGTTTTTAACAGGTGAAAATTCAATTTTCTTATTTTTCTAAAATAAATCTAATTATATATTTTTTATTATGCTGATACTAGGGATCACAGCGCAAAAAGACCTCATAAAAGATGAAACAGGGTATGTTTTTCACGAAAAAGGGGAAAAATTTGGAAAAGATTACACATTTGTTTTTACATTTAGAAAAGAAGAAACAATCTTTTTATAAGAAATATTGTATTTTTAAATAATGTTAAATGATTTTTTTATTACTTCTGCCATTAAAGGATTTATTTTTACAAATTGGATATGGTTACAAGGAGACAATCGGAGCTGAGATTTTTTTTTAAATCTCATAAATTCCCGACTGAGAGTCCATTCGATGATTATTATTATACCATTAAGCTATATATTATAAAAAGTGATTATTAACAAATTTGTAGATCTTTTTTAAATGCACAATTTCTGTTTTCTCATCTTTTTTCGTATCTTGTATAGCTTGACCGCAAAATGGAATTTTTTTACCCTTTCTGGGTAATTTGCCATAAAATTATTTGCCAGGAGCGACCCGTTTTCGCAAAAGCCGACTTTTAAAAAAAATTTTGTTTTATGGATTTAAATATTTATTTATTAAATTCTCATGTTGAATTTAACAGTTAAAGATTTAAGAAAATTCAACTGTTGGAAACTCATTGTTCAATTTTCTTTAATTTTCAATTGTTTAAAATTAAATAATTAATTCTCTTCAATTTTCAACAATTGAAAATTCGATTATCAATTTTCTTCAATTTTCTATGATTAAAAATTCAAATTTTCTCCAATTTTTAACAGTTGAAAATTCAATTTTATTATTTTTATAAAAATAAATTTTATTATGCTAATACCATGGATTACAGCGCAAAAAAGCTCAAAAAAGGGGAAATAGTGTAATTTTTCCATGGAAAAGGGGAAAATGTCTGAGCGCGCCTAGGGCACCCGACTGTTGGTTCTCGCGCTTCGCGCTCGGTCATTCTATTTCCCCCACATTTGTGCATAGACCTTTTATTATTAAAGGTCAAACAACTGTAATTTAGTGATTGTGAATTCTCTTTTGTTAAAGCTCCTTCGGCTTTAACGAACACATTCTCATCACGTATCTCGTGCTTCGCACTCGATTTTGTAAATGTGAACTTTTCTTCATTAAATTCAACACTTTTATATCAAATGTATATTACATTTATTTATGTACCTCGGTCTGGAATTGCTTATTCAGATATTGCAATATAAAGTACAAATTTTATTTATCATGATTACTTTGATATTTGTT
The DNA here is from genome assembly GCA_932195095.1 of Andricus curvator. Classification (NCBI taxonomy): domain Eukaryota; kingdom Metazoa; phylum Arthropoda; class Insecta; order Hymenoptera; family Cynipidae; genus Andricus; species Andricus curvator. The sequence goes on from CAKNYM010052677.1 coordinate 646,060, forward strand.
TCTTATTTTGCATTACATTTTATTCGCAGATACCCTGAAAAATGTATCATTGAAATAAATTTATATTATTACAATTCATAATATGCATTGGTACTGAAACATACGTATTTTCATGGTCTTGTTTTTATAATTGAACAAAAAGTGCGCATCCTATAAGAAAAAAACAATTTTGTTATTAAACATTTTATTGCATTTTGTATCGTTTTTCCATAAATTTAATTTGTTTATTTTCAATGTTATTTTTTACGATTTAAACTAAAAATACGCTTCCTAGCGTGAAGTGGTCTTGAGCTTTGTAAATATAATTTAGGCGAAACATGTTGTTGAATAAAATGTTAGTGTAACTTGTGTCCTTTTTCCAAAAAGTTAATTGTTTATTTTTATAACCAGAGTTTATAAAAAATGTGTAGATTTTTTTTGGTTGAACAACTTTGATCTTCTATTTTTTTTCGTCTCTTATGTTGTTTTTCCAAAAATTTAATTTTTTTATTTTCAATCTTGTTTTATACGATTAAAAGAAAATCTGCTTGTCCTATCTAAAATTTATCAATAACAAATTTGTAGATCCCTTCTGGGTGAACAACTTTTGTCTATTAATTTTTTTTCGTACCTTGTATCGTTTTCCAAAAAATTGAATTTTTTATCTTTAATGTTATTTTTTACGATTAAAACAAAAACCACGCATCCTATCAAAAAATAGTTGATAACAAATTTGCAGCTCTTTTTGACTGAACAACTTTCGTCTCATTATTTTTTTTTCGTAGCTTGTGTCGTTTGTCCAAAAATTAAATTTTTTATTTTTTAATGTCGTTTCTTACGAATAAAACAAAAACCACGCATACTATCAAAAAATAGTTGATAACAAATTTGCAGCTCTTTTTGACTGAACAAGTTTCGTCTCATTTTTTTTCGTAGCTTGTGCCGTTTGTCCATAATTTGTATTTTTTTATTTTCAATGCTGTTTTTTTATGAATTTAAACAGAAACTACGCGTCCTACCAAACAGTGATTATTAACAAATTTGTAGATCTTTTTTAAATGCACAATTTTTTCTTCATGTTTTTATCGTATCTTGTATAGTTTGACCGCAAAATGGAATTTTTTATTTTTCATTATTTTTCTTCTGCGATCCAAATTTGAATTTTCGATTTTTCTAGAAAATTAAAAAAAGTTGTTATCACAATCTTGTAGGGTATACAAAAAGCAACGTTATAGAAAAAAGTCATTAGGATAAATTGTTCTTCTTTTTGAATACTATGAACCTTTTTCGGGTTCAGGGGGTCTCAAAACGTGAACATTTGACAAAAACGGAGGGGGTCAAATTTTACACAAATCTAATACCTTCTCTGATGAGAATGTAATAAGATTTTTATAAGAAATTGTATAGTTTTTAAATAATGTTAAATTATTTTTTAATGATTTCTGCCATTAAAGAATTTATTCGTTTAAATTGGAAATACTTAGCTCATTGAAAATACATTCACGGCGATATAAAAAATCCTGAGAAAACATCGTATTTGCTAAATCAACTATTTTTATATGTTTTGAATCGTTCTCATTGTCAAGAATATTCCCTTTTATAACAATTCTAACATTAGTAATTAAATCGTGATATTAAGAAGTATAATTAAATACTTCTGTCCAACATTTTTTATTTCATCCTGCTATAATGATTAATACTTTAACGGTCAACGGTGTGATATTTTTTTTATCCAATACTTCTTTCGGAATCCATTAGAAAAAATTTTAAAAGTTCAAAAGTGACAAAATGGCGGTGGTCTTTCTGAAAATATTCAAAGTCAGTTTATTCAAAATTCCACCGTTTTTTTCTCTTGATTTTTTTCTAGATTTGTCCTTGGCGAGAAGAGAGAATTTTTGTTTGTTTGAAAAATTAAAATGTACATTTCTTGCTAAAACGACACAAGATATGAAAAAAGTTGAAAGAACAAAAAAGTTTCTTTTCGAGATTTTTGCGAAAATATGTATAAAATCCGTAGATTTATTTTTCTCTCAATAATACAATTTTATGTTGTGATGAAAACCCAAAAAGGACTTAATCTAAAAGTTTCAATAACGTGTTGGTAAAAGAATAATGAAGTAGGCTAGAAAAAAATGGAGAGTATCGATTATTTCAAAAATTTCGACTTCGAAGGAAAAGTTTCATGTTAAATTTTGAAAATGGTAATTTATGTTCTTCTTTGGTTTTTTTATGATACCATAAAATTGTAGCGTTGAAAAAAAATTCTAAAGGATTTCATACATATTTTTGCAAAATTCTCGAAAATAACCCGAGACAGAAAAAAGTGTCAAGAGACATTTTTCTAGAAACAATTTTATTCCTCTGACTTTTTTCCTATCTTGTGTCGTTTTGGCAAAAAACGGTTGAATTTTGAATTAATTGACTTTGAATATTTTCAGAAAAACCGCCGACATTTTTTCACTTTCGAACTTTTTCAAATTTTCCAATGAATTTCGCTAGAGGACAAGAAATTGCATCAGAATCAGAAAGAAAAAATCAAATACCCATAATATAATAAAAAATATCACACTTTTAACAAAAATTTGGACCATTTTTTGATAACACGCGTTTCCAATTTACAAAATTCAAATACTCATAATTTTGTCAACAAATCGGTAAGATACGCGTCGTCTTAATCCCTTTGAAAACCGACATATTTGAGTGGTAAATAATTCTGCGACTTGAGCATAGGTTATCTGCGCAATTTGAAATGAATTCGGTCAATAAACTCAATTTACAACTTGGGAGAATCCGGCAAGCATGATTCACTAAATTAATTAAATTCTTTAAATTCTTAGCATTGTAGAAAATGTAAATAGTCCTTGGAATGTCAACTAGAACAATTTTTCATGCGACAATAAAGCGGCCTGGCACCGCCAGGCCTCATCTACGCCACTAAACACAAACTATTCAAAAATCCATAATAACAAATTTTTAAATATTAAGAGTTCTAAACATTTTTGGAACGAAATATCTTGAAATTCTTTGTAATCTTTTAAAATAACTTAAAATCCTTTGAAATTTGATTATGTTCTTCAGATCCCTTGAAATTGTTGAAACCCGTATCCTTGAAATAAAAATTATTTTATTCCCTGAAGTTCTCTAGAAATTCGTTAAAAACCCTTAAAATATCTAGAAATCTTTGGAAATAGTAAAAATCTATTTGCATATTTAGAAATCATTTAAAATTCCACAAATAGAAATTAAATTTCTCTTTAAAAATCCAATTGAAATCAAATGCACGCGCGCCGAGCGCGCGTTCACGCCCCTATGTTTTTGTTTTTTAACATTAAAATTGAAATGGTTGAATTTCGGAAAGTATAAATGAAAATTTGATAATTATTAATTTCTAAATAATTTAAATTTACTAAAGTAATTTGAGTAGTTTAAATTTTGCGATCAAAATTGAAATGGATAATTTTTGAAAACTATAACTGACAATTCAACAATTAATTTCTAAACAATTTAAATTTACTTAAAGTAATAGAAATTTTCGAGGGTTTGAGTACGAAAAAGATTCAATACCAAAATTTTTCAGGACTAAATTTTGTTTTTAGTTTTAAATGAAGTACGGATTCATTTAAGTTTCAAGTTTCTGGAGTACAAATTTTTCATTTTTAATGTTTCCCATTTAAAATTACTTTTTATTTGGAAAGTTTTTTTTAGACCAATTCAATTTTAAAGATTTATAATTGAAATTTTTTCCACTTTGAGCGGTGAAAATAAAGGAGAATTTATTTTTTGATTTCAGAAAAATTTCTCGAATAAATTTTTATGTTAAATTATAATTTTTTTAAAAATAAAAATGTAGATCTCTAGAATTTCAGAATACTTCATGACTACATTTTTCTTTAGTTTTTGATGAAGTTCGGATTTGTTTAAGTTTCAAGTTTCTGGAGTATATATTTTTTCATTTTTTAATATTTCCCATTTAAAATTACTTTTTATTTCGAACTTTTTTTTTTAGAATAATTCAATTTTAAAAGTTCAGAATTGAAAATTCTTCCATTTTGAACGGTGAAATTAAAGGTAAATTTATTTTTTGATTTAAAAAAAATTTGTCTAACGAATTTTTATGTTAAATCATAATTTTTTAAATTTAATAAAAATTTGATTTTGTTGAATTTCAGAGACTTTGACATTGAAGCATTCAATTTAGTTTTCAATTTCAAATTGTCAAATTCTAATAGCTTCCAATTTAAATTTAATAAAATTCAAAAGTTTTCAATGTAAAATTATTGAATTTTGAAGGCTTTAATTAGAAATAATACAATTTTCATTCCTTTGTATTTCAAATCATCTATTTTTCAAAATTCTAATCGGAAAATATTCAATTTTTATAGTTCTGTAATTGTCCTATTTTCGAAATTTAATTTGAAATCATAAAATTTCGAGATTTTTGAATTCAACATAAAATTGTACAATTCTGTACGCTTTGAATTAGAAATTTGACAATTTCAACTTCTTCCTAAATATATTGTTCAAATTTAAACATTTTAGTTTGAAGGTTTTGAATTTTAAAAGCTTCTGTTTTTAAATTTTTTAAATTTAATATTATCTAATTTTAAAAGCTTTTATTCAGGAATGGTACAAGTTCAATTCCTTTTCGTTCCATTCGAAATATTGTCCTTTTTCAAAATTTTACCTGTCTAAAATATTTAGAGTTGGAACGTTTTAAAATTCAAAATATTTTTTCTTTTAATTTTCCTAAGAATCTTAAGGAAATGTTTTTATTCTATATTTTGTTTTAAATTAGGCCGTGGGCTATTTGCACCGAAATTTCGGTACGAATAGCCGGATTTTTGGTACACGTAGACATATCTTTCAAATTATTTGAAATAATTTCAAATTTTTAAATAATTTTGAATTTTTTCAAAACGTCTAAAAATTTCTTCAACTTACTCGAATTTTTTCTAAAAATAATAGGTGTTCAATTGTTATTTATGTATCAAAAATCAACAATTTGACTTACAGATTAAGTTTTTTAAGTAGAACAATTAAAAATGTAACGTTCAAAGTTCAGTTTTTTTTTAGTTTTGAATATTTGATTTATAATTACTGATTTTAAATGAACAGTCAGATATTTCTAAATATTAGGTAATTGTTATTTTTCGTAATTAAAAAACTTCAAGTTGAATGGTTTAAAAATGGAACATTTTAGACTGAAACAATATTTTATATTTAATAAAAGTTGATCAACTAAAAATATTTTTTATCCAAATTTTCGATTGAACTTTATTATAATTAATTTCATAAATATTTAATTTCTATAGATTCAACAAATCGTTATATTTCCTAAGTACATTTAATAATTTCGTAGAATTTCTCGCGTAAATAATATATATATTTTTTAAATATCGCATATTTAAAGAGAAAAGTGGAAGATTCTCGAGAATAAGAGAAAAAGGGGGGATTTGAAAAAGGGGAAACGTAAAGGAATGACTGTGATCCCTGTAGTAACCTGAAAATAAGAATAATAAATTAAACATTATTCAACAATTTCTCAAGCTATTTTGTTACTTTTGCTCTCAAAATAATCGAGACGCATCACTGAAATGATTTCAGAAGAAAAACTAGAGGTGCAAACGCTTTTATGGGTTGAACTTATTCCAAGATCAACAATCTTTGTATTTGATAGTAATTTCATTTGAAATATTAGGCTCTACATGCATATCTATTCCCTATTATGTAAGAAATCAATGTTTAATGACCATTAAATGGCAAAATCCCAAGGATGAATCACAAGTTGTTCCATCATACTATATATTTTATGCTCCATATTATAAATTCAGTGAATTTACATAACTCTAAATTTCAAAAAGAGAACATAGGAAATTATTACCATGAAAAACTAAATTATTTGCATGAAATTCACGAATTTGGTGAATTCTTTCCTTTTAATAACATTTTCTTATAGGTTATGTAAATGATCAAATGACCATCGTATTTTCATAAAATAGAGAGGAATGTTTTTATTTTAGATTTATAATAGTTCACTATTAATTTTAAGCGACTGTCAAAGTTAATCATACTATTTGTTTCTATGAAAATGTGTTTTTGGAGCTGTCAAAAAAGTGAGGTTAGAATTTGCTTACCACGTCACGTCGTCGCGAAGATCTTTGGTCTTCGTTTTCGAGTGTTAAAAAAGTATATGCTAAATAGACTTGAATACATAATATACTTATGCCGAAAACGAAGAAAATCCTATATTTCCGAAGACAATTTGTTGACCGGCTATCCAACAATTGTCTTGGTACCACCATCTTTCATTTTCATCTTTTGATTTGCGCGATTCCAGCGGAAATTTATTGAACTGCTTCCAAGGACTTTGCGAATATTTTTTAACAAAATAAAATAAAATAGACACCAAATTTTATAACAAATAAATACATTTTTATAGGTTTGAAAATGGTTTTAACTCGAGACATTTTTTCGTAAGAATTTTTATCAGTTTAGCTATTCTTATCATATAATTCCGAAATTTATATTCATCCTAAAATAATAAGGCATTGCCGATAGTGTAATCCAATGATTATTATTAGTTTATGTGTTTTATTTATAACTGTTTATACAGTGACGGTTTATATTTAAATATGAAACCGGCACGATGTACCCATAGTCGGTAAGAAAGTACATCCATGCATTGCGCATGCGCGAGATCCTAACCATTAATTGCCATTAATATTTTTTCTGCATCGCCATGCAACGCGTATTTTCTATTTCTAATCACCGGAATTCTAAATCAGTCCATCATTGAATATAGTTTTTATTTCCTGAGAGGAACATTCTTAAGAATCGGGGACTCGTATCCCCACTTTTTTATCACTAATGCAAACTTGCAAGAACAAGAGTTTTTTCCATAGCTGCACGGACAGACAGACAGCACACACCTCGGGCTCGGGCACTCGGGGTCGAGACTCGAGTGTCGAGTCAGTCACTCAGTTGTGCTAGGAGAAGAAGTTGTTGCTTTCGAGTTTCACGCCGAAAAAATATTAAAATAATTTAAAATGATTCGTTGAGTTTGCATTCCCTAGAGATAGACCTAGTGAAGATGACCATAATAGTTTTTTTGATCGATACCTCAGCATCTATGAACCAGAGATGCAATCTTGGTGGTCGGCCGTCGCTTCTTGATGTCGCGAAGAGTGCTGTGGAGACTTTCGTCAAGGTACGTTAAATTCAACTCAAATCAAACCCTAAATTCGGCTGTTCCTGTTATTTTTTTTTGCTCACACGACTCGTTAATATGTGTCCAGGTGCGGCAAAGGTCACCGGAGAGCCGCGGGGATCGTTACATGTTGCTGACCTTCGAAGATCCGCCTCAAAATATTAAGGTATGCATCTCTCTCTTTCTCTCCTCTCCTTTTTTGCTTTTTCCCCCTAGAATATTTTGATTGCCTTTTCTTTTCGCCCTGCCATGTTGCTGAGGCACCGAAAGGGATGTGCCGCTGCCAGCACACCATTCGCGATGCGCTAACCTTGATCTTCCCTTGAAAGAACCATCAACCATCCATCAGGTCTCAGGGCGAACCCGGTTGAACCCAGTTTCGCTCGAATTTTTCAGTTTTCGGCGACAAAAGGACGTGAAACGTCCCTCCTGGCGCGTATACGCGCCATCATTGTGGGTTGCAGCTGACCTGGAGGGGGATGCGTCAACAATCTGTCCACTCCCCCTAGCCCCTTCCGCTACAGCTTCATAATCCCCCTGACCGCTCACCCACCTCGTGCCATTTATACGGTCCTACGCGCCAGATTCGTAATTTCTTCTACCCAAGAATCACACAAGCTCTTTCTACAGATTTATTACGTAAACTACCAAATGACCTAAAAAAATGTTTTTCTAGTGAACAGAGGTTCAACGTTTCACTTCATGCTACATACTTGGGTTCTTGTTTGTTGGCCTGGCAATAGATTGTGCTACGAATGTAGTTTTTGGCTTGTGCTGGTTGAAACTTGTCAATACTGGTATCAAGACTCAACTGTTTTTTTATTATTTTAATGAGTGAATGGTGTTTCAATCACGGTGAGCCGTAACACGATTTAACCCAAAACACTGTCGTCAATTTTCTTGTAGATTTTGAATCTGGGTAGTTTCTTGAGTATTTTCCCCTTTTCTCTTTAAATATACGATGTTTGAAAATACAATTTTTCGTTTTAAAACTACAACATTATTCAATACAAAATTAGAATATACTACCGAGAGTAGTTAAAGCTTTCTTTTTAGCTTACCAAATTATGTATTGTAATTAAATTAACTTTTTTAAATTTGGACAATTTCAAATTAAACTATTTAGGATTTATATAAAACTTTAAAAATGTAAAATATTTGTTGGTTGAAGCTATACCAAATAAATTGTTTTGAAATTAACTATAATCGCTTTTCGATTAGACCAAAATTAAGCAAATATTTACAACTGATCGTAATCACATTTTTCGATTGAAGACAAATTTAATAAGTTCTAGAATTTAAACAAATTTTTGAAAAACTACCGAAAAGCAGCTTTTTAACTGTTCGGCATATTTTAGTGCAGTTTTTAGTAGATTTTAAATAATTTTTCTTTGAATATACATTCTACATAATAATTCATGTAAAGACTTATCAAAATGTAAACAAATCTCTTTCTCTTACTTTTTCTTAAATTAAGAAAACTAACCTTTTCTTTGAGACCAAAATAAAACCACACAATGGTCTTTTTATTTTAAAATACAAAAATTAAAACAATTTTTTTTTTATAACTGTTTTATCACTCAGCGTTAAATTTGAATATGTTCATAGTTAAGTCTTTTAGTTTTGCTGCGTGCATTTAAAAACTTTTAAATAGATACTGTTTCCAGTGTTCGGATAATTTCAAATTGTAAGCGTTTGAAATTAAAACATTTTTATTTTGTAATATTGGACTATTTCTAGATGCTTTAAAGTTAGTTAATATTCTGAATTGTCAATTGTACATGTAAATTTTTCAAATATAAAAAATTTTTAATTAAAGATTTAATAAATATTGCTGTTTGAAATCAAACAAAATGTGACTAACAATATTTATAGAATATAATATTTGCAGATACGTAAAAAATTGCTAGAATTAATTATTTCTTGAATTGTTTAACTCGGTTTAAACGATTTTGAACTCTTGGTATTTATAATTGTGATTATGGATTTTTAAATAGTTTATGTTTTTAATATTATAAAATAAAAATCCAGGGACGTGAACGCGCGCTTCGCGCGTGCTTTTTCTTTAAAATATTTTTTGAGCGAAATTTAATAATTAATTTTAATTTAATTTATATTCAAGGAATTTCAAATAATTTCTACTCATTTTAATAGATTTTTACTATTTCAACGGATTTTCAGGAATTTCTAGACAATTTTAGGGAATAAATTAAATTTTATTTCAAGGTATTTATACGGATTTCAACAATTTCAAGGGATATGAAAGACAAAAAAGTTTCAAAGGATTTAAAAGATTTTAAATTATTTTAAAAGATTCCAAAGAATTTCAAGAAATTTCGTTTCAACAAATTGTAGAACTATTAATATTTAAAAAAAATTTGATATGAATTTGTAAATACGTTATGTTTTTAATATTACAAAATAAAAATCGAGGGACGTTATCGCGCGCGTGCATTTTATTTAGATGGTTTTTTTTAGATAAATGTAATGAAAATTTTTATTTAATTCATAGCCAAGGAATTTTAAATGATTTCTACTTATTTTAGTGTATTTTGACTATTTCAAGGGATTTTACAGAATTTCTAGATAACTTTGTGGAATAAATTAAATTTTATTTTAAGGGATTTATAGGGATTCCAACAATTTAAAGGGATATGAAAGTCATACTAAAATTTAAAAGAATTTGAAAGGTTTTAAATTATTTTAAAAGATATCAAATAATTTCAAGATATATATTTTTTGTTATGAGTTTTTAAATATGTTATGTTTTTAATATTACAAAATAAAAATTCAGGGACATGATCGCGCGCGTGCATTTTATTTAAACGGGTTTTTTTTTTAGATAAATGTAATGCAATTTTTTCATTTATAGCCAAGGAATTTCAAATGATTCCTATTTATTTTAATGCATTTTTACGATTTCAAGGGATTTTAAAGAATTTCTAGAGAAATTTATGGAATAAATTAAATTTTATTTTAAGCAATTTCTACGGATTTCAACAATTTCAAGGGATATGAAGGACATACAAAAGTTCAAAGGATTTAGAAGAATTTAAGTTATTTTAATTTTCCAAAGAATTTCCAGAAATTTTGTTTAAAAAATTTGTCGAACTTCTAATATTAACAAATTGGTTATTAATCATTTTTAAATACTTTGTTTTAAATATTGTAAAATAAAAATCCAGGGACCTGATCACGCTGTGCGCGCGCTTACGTTTAGTGCTGTTGTCAAATATTTTATGTGCTCAAACTTGAACTACTTTTAATTGGAGCTTGAGAGCATTCAAGAGTGTTGTTTTCAATTTACGTTCAAAGTCTTAATTATGGTAAGGATTAAATAATAAATCTTGAACAGACATATTTAATTATACTTTTAAGAACCACAATTTTATTATCAATGAAGGAATTTATAGAAGAGGAAATATTCTTGATTATAAGTACGATTTAAAGCATATACAAATTGTTTATTCAACAATTTTGATGTTTTTCGGACTTTTTTTATATCGCTGTGAATGTATTTTCAACGACCTAAGTATATCCAATTTAAAGAAATCAAATCTTTCATAACAGAAATCATTAAAAAATCATTTTACATTATTTACAAAGTATACCATTTCTTACAAAAAAATTATTTCTTTTTTTTTAATGTAAAAATTAATTATTATCCCCCTTTTTCGTGAAAAAATTACCCTATTTTACCTTTTTTGAGCTCTTTTCGTGCTGTGATCCCTAGTATCAGCATAATACAAACTATATAATAAGATTTATTTTATAAAAATAGGTTAATTTTTCACTATTAATTTCAGAATAATATAATTTCATTTGAATTGTCTTTTTAGCTATTTATCTATTTTTTTCGATGAAAAATCTAATATAAAACTAATTAGGGTAATCTATCTCTTAAATTATATTTTTCATGTTTTCAAAAAATTGTATGGGTATTTTTGAAATTTCACTAAGGAAAAGCTTATTAATTAATTTACAAAATCTTTTAAAATTATTTTGGACACAAGAAGTATAAGTTCTATAAAGATTCAATTTTATTACATATTTACAACATAAAACATTTTGTTTTTAAATGTACAAACTATACTATGTACAAACTATTGTATGCACAAGCTGCTCGTAAACGTATTTTGACTAATCCGGGTATCATAAATTTTTATTTTTCCCCCAAACAGTTTTAATATCGTGATGCACTGCCTCTATCAATTTTATGAAAATATAAGAAACCTATTTTACGAGATACATTACGCTGATTAAATTTATATTATATTTTTCATCGAAACAATATAGATAAATAGCTAAAAAAACGTTTTAATGAAATTTTAGTTATTTGTAAATTATTAATAAAAAAACCTTATTTTTGTAAAATTAAATTTATATTACATTTTTCATCGAAAAATGCGGATAAATAGCTAAATAATTACAATGAAATTATATTGTTGCTTTAAAATTAATACTGAAAAAAAAAACTTGTTTTTCATAAAATAAATTTTAGTATATAATTTTTATTATGCTGATACGCATACTTTAAATTATAAAGCAAAAAATTCAATTCTAGAACCTAAAATCCGTTACAAAGTGTGAAAAATTAAGAATGTCATATGCTTAAAGTTCTGAACGTTCAAATGAACGAAATTTTTGCTGATGGCTTTGCACACTAGAAACAGTGCTGAAATATTCATCCATTTATATTGCAAATAATAGATTACGAAATAAACTTCGATTTCATTACATTTTCATTGTAGTTGGAACAATATTTGTTGATAAAATAAATCTGGGAAAAAATATTTCGTTCATTTGAACTTTAGGTACATCTTTAAAACATTGTAAGAGATTCTCAAAACATAGGACTTTAACTTTTTTTATTCTATTTTTAAATGTTGCCTTCGTATTTAAAAGTTATGCGGAAAGTTGTTTTATTAAGATAAGATAACTTGGAAGATAGTACCATTTTTAAAGTTTCAATTCATAGCTTTAAGTTAAAAATTTTTTAAATTAGAAATTGTTCAATTTAGAGTTTCATATTTAATGGTTTTAATTTTTTAATCAGGAGCATAGCAAAATTCGCCAACTTTTTATATATGTAATTGCATTATTTTTACCTCTTGGAAAAGTAAAAATTTTATTTTTCGAAGCTTTAAAGTAATTCGAAAACTTTCAAAATAATTTCAAATTTTAAAGGTTTCAAGTTTGGACGTTTTAAATTATAAGCATATTTAGATTAAAATCCTGTTGATTTGATTGATTTAAAATTTTAGAAATGTTTCAAAAGTTCTTAAATTATCTACATTCTGAATATTGAACTTCTTTTAACATCACATTTTCTTTCAATCGGTTAAATAGTAAAAATTAAGAAGAAACCCTTGTCTCCATTCCTAGAAAAAAAAAATTATTTTATGAAAAACTAAGCAGTTTAAAAAAAAATGAACTACATAGGATAGAAAGTGATTTGGATACTAATTTTGACTTTGAGGAAGGGAATTTTCTAAATGCTTCATAATTCTGAATTGGGACGGGAAATAAATGTAAAAAAAATATACAAGCAATTCACGTGAAGTATTACAATTATCAATTAAAACTGCTACATTTTGCTTAGCCTAAATAAAATTGTATCTTTAATTATAATAATTCGGAGATTATGAATATACAAATGCTTTGTTCAATACTTTAGATTGCTTTGGGAGATTAGATTAAAAGCATAAGCTATATTTTACTCTTGAAGTTTAGGTTATTAACTTTAATTGCTTGAAAGCACGCTAAAAGTTTTAAGAAACTTTCCATCAATTAATCTAGAATTTTAATAACCGAAATTTACATAACGTAATCGAAACTAACACCCAATTTTTTTTTGCAGGCTGGATGGAAAGAAAATTTAGCCACTTTTATGAACGAGCTTAAAAATCTACAATGTGTAGGTTTAACTACTTTAGGTGCTGCTTTGAAACATGCACTGGATGTATTGAATATAAATCGTATGCAAACGGGCATCGATACTTATGGTCAAGGCAGATGTCCATTTTATTTAGAACCATCAGTCATTGTCGTTATCACTGACGGTGGAAAATACACAACCAATAGCGGAGTGCATCAAGATGTAAGTTTGACAAAATGTATAAGATTTTCGAAGAATATGGAGGATTTTTTGACAAAAAATAGTGATTTATCTATGAATATTTCCAGGATATGTAAAATTTACAATATTTTCTTTACAGTTCACTCTACCGATGCACTCTCCCATTCCTGGATCAGAATTAACGAAAGAGCCATTCAGATGGGACCAAAGACTGTTTTCATTGGTGTTAAGATTATCGGGAACTCCAGCCGTAGAAAGAGACACGGGTTTAGTAGCCAGTGATGCATCGCCCATCGATGCCATGTGCGAAGTAACCGGAGGTAAATTAATTAATTAATCCCACTCTCTTTTCAATTAAAAATTTCAGGGTGGCCCTGAACCGGGAAAAGCCGGGAAATGACAGTTTTTTTATCGGGTATTTTACCAATTTTTAGAAGAAAAATATAATATAAAATATAATTGCAATTTATAATAAGTATGATTTCAACTCTTTTTTTTCTTAAGTTCATTTGTTAATTTAGATAAACAATTTACAAATTTTAACGTTAAAAATTTAATAGTTAAATAGTTATAATAGTTATGTTTTTAACCAGAAAAATAAATTTTCAACAAAATAATTGAATCCTTAACCAAAAAAGATAACCAGTTGCATTTTTATACAAAAAATAATAAATAAATAATTTTCTACCAAAACAGGCAAAATTTTCAACCAAATATATGAATTTTCAATGGAACAGTTGAATTTTCATATAAAAAAAAAATCAATTTCAAACCGAAAATGAAATAGTTAAATTTTCAGTTAAAAAATGGATTTTGAACCAAATAGTTTAATTTTCAATGGAGAAAAATTAATTTTCAACCAAAAATGGAATAGTTAAATTTTCAGTTGAAAAAATGGATTTTGAACAAAAAAGAAACGAATTTCCAAACAATAGTTGAATCCTAAACCAAAAAAGATTAATTTTTAATCAAAAAGTTACACATTTGCAGAAGAAAATTCTACCAAAACAAATGAATTTTCAAATCAGACGAATTTTCAATAAAATACATCAATTTTCCACGAAATAGTTGAATTTTCAACTAGAAAGGTTGATTAGAAGGTTGAACTAGAAAATTGATTTTGAAAAAAAAATAGTTAGATTTTCGACCAGAGATCAATTTTTAAATAAAGTGATGAATCTTCAAACAAAATAATGAATTATAACAAAGCAGTTGAATTTTATTTTTTCATACCAAAGAGTATTTTAATTTTTAATAATAAAAACATTTGAATTCTACCAAAACGACGAATTTTTAACAAAATAGTTGAATGCTCAACTTAAAGAAATTAATTTTTAATCAAAGATTTGCATTTTTAACTAGAAAAGATTCATTTTCAACTAAAAATGGGCCAGTTAAATTTTCATGTAGAGATTAATTTTCAACTAAAATGATGAATTTTCAAACAGAAAAGTGAATTTTTAACAAAGTAGTTCAACTTTCAACCAAGTAGTTGAAGAAATCGTTTTGTCTTAACCAAAACAGATTAATTTTTAACCAAACAGTTGCATTTTGAACCAAAAAAGATTAAGTTTATACCAAAAGAGATGAATTTTCAGGGACGAATGAAAAATCCCGAAAAAGAAAATATTCGAATTAAAAACCAACAATTTAAAATTGACAAATAATAAAATTCTCGACAGTTTATTATGATATTACTAAATTAGAAAATTCCTGAAATAAAGTTGCCGACATAAAATATTCGACGCTTTAAAATTGCCGACGATAGGGAAATTCATGAATGATCAAATTCCCGAATATAAACAATTGCGAAATCGTTAAATAATACAATACAAATTAATTAAAATACTTTTATTTGATGTACGTATTTGTTATTTTATTTATTTGTTTATTATTGAATTAATTTCGTAATTGTTTAGATTCGCGAAATTTAAAATGTCGGATATTTTATAATGTCGGGAATTTTATTTTTCAGGCTTTTTCAGTCGTTCCGCTAAATTTAAATTTTAAACCTTACAATTTAAGTTATTTCATTTAAAAAAATATATTTAATTTGTATGTGAAGGTGTTGAATTTTGATGTGTAAATAACAATTGAACCATTAATAATTTAGAATTACCTAAAATAAAATAAAAATTTAACTTCTAATTTAAGAAATTGCTTAATGTTTTATATATTTCATATTTTTAACCAGTACCCTTGAACTGTTCAATTTATAGAAGTTTAAGATTACAAATTTTGCCGTTTGACGGCATTTAATTTTAAATTGTTTACTTCAAAAGGGTTTCAAGCTTCCATTTTATACATGTAAATTATTAAGCGTTTGAATGGAAAATTTCTGGATTAAAAGTTTATTAAGCTTCAACCATGAAAGTTTAAAATTCAAGAGTTCCATTTTGAGTGCTTTAATGTGCAGTTTTTGTGCGAATTTTTTCATTTTAATGTCTGAAATATTTCTTCGAATCGAAAAATGACTGTGAATTTTTTCCCTGGATTAAAAAGGCCACCCTGAGTTTGTAAAATAAAAAGTGAGTACTTTCTTCCAAAAACGATAATATTAACATTCATTTTCAGGTCGTTCCTACTGTATAACATCGCACAGGATGATGATGCAATGCATAGACTCCCTAGTTCAAAAAGTCCAGTCAGGAGTTGTGATAAATTTTGAAAAAATTGGCCCCGACCCTCCGCCCTTGGCAAATGAAGCCCAGCATCTCGATGACGATGAGAACGACGACGAGAATAATCCCATGAATGGTCCACGCAATCAGTATCCTTCTCTCACAGCCGCTGGAAATAGTGCCTGGCATTCCTGTCGAAGATTAATCTACGTTCCAAGATCCGCGCAAAAGGGTTTCGCGGTTGGCTTCTGGCCTATTCCGGAAAGTTTTTGGCCCGATTTGAATGCCAGCACGCTGCCTCCTAGATCCGCACATCCAAACGTCAAATTCACTTGCACGAGTCAGGAACCCATGGTCATAGAAAATTTACCGTTCGACAAATACGAACTGGAACCAAGTCCTCTCACGCAATTTATCCTGGCAAGGAAACAGCCAACCATCTGCTGGCAGGTCTTCGTTGCAAATTCTTATAAAACGAGCGACGTTGGTCATCCCTTTGGATACTTGAAAGCTAGCACAAATTTGACCTGCGTCAATCTTTTTGTCATGCCTTATAATTATCCCGTACTTCTACCTCTTTTGGAGGAACTTTTCAAGGTTCATAGGCTCAAACCTACAAACGAGTGGAGGACACAGTTTACGAATTACATGAGGACAATGCCTACTTATTATTCTTCTGTGAGTATTGTGATGATTTCGAAGTGGAGGGGAAGATATGCCCTAAAATTTAGGTTGTAAATGTTAAGGCATAATCTTTATCCAGACTTAAAACTCGGTCCCCTATTTGCCTCTTTTCCCCCTTTTTAAAGAATTCCTATTTTTCCCCTTTGTGCAAGAAACTTAACCTGTTTCACGTTTTTTCGCTTAAATGTGCACTGAATCAATATAATCCAATAAGAAAATCCATCTATTTTTGGTTGAAAGTTAATTATTTTTATTTGAAATGTCTACTATTATGTTTTTTTTGTTCAGAATTCATATCTTTTCGTAGAAATTCGACTATTTAGTTGAAAATTTAATTATTTGCTTGAAAATTCAACTATTTCGTTAAAAAGTCATATTTTTTATCGAATGTTCAAGTACTTGGTTGAAAGTTCATCTAGTTTGTTAAAAATTCATTTTATTGGTTAAAGCTGTAAGTATTTTGTTGCAATGTTTTAGCACGAATTTTCTCAACGAAAAGTTTAACTATTCCATTTTTGGCTGAAAATTGAACCGTTCTATTTTAAATCTCAACTATATGGTTGAAAATTATCTTTTTTTAATTGCAAGTTCGTGTTTTCGGGTTAAAAATTCAAAAGTTGGTTTTAAGTGTCTTTACTTTCTTGGCTGAAAAATAATTCTTGGTTGAAAATTCAACTCTTGTTGAAAACTCGTCTTCTTGCTTTGAGAATTTAACAGTTTTTTAATTTAAAATTACAGTTTTTTTGCTACTAATTTGTTAAGAATTCATTTTTTTAAAGATTCATAATTTTAGTTGAAAATTCATCTCTTTGGTTGAAAATTTAACAATTAGATTCTTAAAAAAAAATTTGTGGGTAAAAAATTAATTTATTTAACTAATCCATTTTTGTTTGAAAATATATTTTTTTTAAATCAATCATTTAGTTAAAAATGCACCTTTTTTTGGTTGAAGTGTAACTTTCGGTGTTAAAAAATTTGACCATTCGGTTGAAAATTTCTATATTTGGTTGAAACTTGAACTGATTAGTTCAAAATTCGTCTTTTTGGATTGAAAACTAAGCTTTTTTGGTAGAAAAGTTCTTGCTTGAAAATTCAAATGTCCTTTAAAAAATTCGTCTCTTTGGCTTGAAGATTCGACTATTTGGTTAAAAATTTAACTGGTTTTGGTTGAATATACATTTTTCGCGTTTGAAAATTAGACCATTGGTTGAAAATTCATCTTTGCAGATTGAATATTCAACTATTACATTTTTCGTTGACAATTCATCTTTTTTGCTTGAAAATGTAACTGCTTGGATGAAGGATGAACTGCTTTGTTACAAATTAATTTATTGATTGAAGATTAATTATTTGGTTAAAAATTCGTTTTTTTAATTAGTTTTTAAAAATGAAAATTTAACTTATCCATTTTGGGCTAAAAATTGATCGGTTTTAGTTGAAAATTCAACTATTACATTTTTCGTTGAGAATTCATCTTTTTTGGCCGAGAATTCCTTTAATTCGTTGAAACTTGAATTACTTTGTTAAAAAACCATTTTATTGTTTGAAGATTCATCTTTTTAGTTGAAAATTTTTAATATTTTGTTAAAAAGTCCTCTTTTTTTATTGGAAATTCTACTACTTGCTTGAAAGATGAAGTATTTTATGAAAAGCTCATTTTATTGGTTAAAGCTTGAACTGTTTTGTTGAAACTTTTTTTTCACTAATTTTCTTAACTCAAAGGTTAATTATTTTATTTTTGGCTAAAAGCTGTTTTTTTTTTAGTTGAAAATTCAGCAATTAAATTTTTCGTCGAAAATTAATCTTTTTTGCTTGAAAATTCAACTACTTGGTTGAAAGATGAACTGCTTTGTTAAAAATTAATTTTATTGGTTGAAGATTTAACTATTTTGTTAAAAATTCGTTTTTTTTTAATTAATTTTTTTAACTGAAAATTTAATGATTTCATTTTTGGCTAAAAATTGATCGTTTTTAGTTGAAAATTTAACTATTTGTTTAAAAATGCAATATTTCGTTGAAAATTCATCTTTATAGATTAAAAATTCAAGTATTAAAATTTTTGTTGAGAATTCATCTTCTTTGTTGGAAATTAAACTACTTGGTTTGAAGTCAGAACTAATTTGTTAAAAATTCATTTTACTGGTTGCAAATTTAACTATTTGGTTGAAAATTTGTTTGTAAATGCAACTGTTTTGTCTAAAACTAATGTTTTTTTGTTGTTGAAAATTCCACTATTTGGTTGAAAAATTATCTTTCTGAATTGAAAATTAACTTTTTTGTGAAAAAGTGATCTTTTTGTGTTGAAAAGTTAACAGTTTTTGAAAACATTCGACTTTTTAGCTTGAAAATTCCACAAGCTCTCTCATTGGAAATTCATTTCTTTTGGTAGAAAGCTAATATTTTTTTGGTGTAAAATTCAACTATTTAGTTGAAAATGCAATATATTCCGACTTGAAGTCTTAAGTGTTTCATATTGAATTCAATATGGTACCTATACATTATTTTTATATTAAAGAATTGATTCCCCTATTTTCGTGAAAAATCACCCTATTTCCCCAGTTTTGAGAGCATTTTGTGCCGTGAAGTCTGTTTATTTTTAAATTTGATTCTAATCCTTACAATTTTTATTACAGTCTCTGAGAAGAGCGCTTACAAGAATGGGAGCACCAGCACCGCTCGCCCAAACTATAATTCCTGACCAAATGGACAATTCCTTGAGCTACAGCGTCTTAAATTATTTGAAGCGGTTAAAAAATCAAGCGAAACTCGAATTCGATCGACTTTGTAATGAAGTTATATCGAAGCAGGTCGCTAATGCGGGTTTGAACAAGAATATTGTCAATGGTAATACGACGGCAGTGACGGAGGGCGTAAGAGTTATTCCCAGAACACCTCTGAAAAAAGATTTGGTAAAGATACCTTGATAATATTGGTTTTTAATTTGCTCTATGTTAACATTGAAAATGTCGCATTGATATTCTGGGTTTTAGTGTTTATTGTTTGAATTTTATTCTAGGTGTCGCATCCTTTGCTGCAAGACAAATTCACCGGACTTCGAGATCAACTCAACGAGTTTGGTGGATTCGTGGTCGGATTGGTGCGAAATCAGCAACAACAAAGAGGAGCTCAAAGCTACAGAAATGCCTTTGATGTACCGAGAAAGTCGCTTCTAGATCAAGTAGTTAGAATGCGTGCTAACTTTTTGCAACCGGGATTACTACATACCAAGCTGCTAGATGATGATTATGTACATTCTATGCCCGTCGCGCAGATGGGCAACTATCAAGAATACCTGAAACGCATGACGCCCCCATTAAGAGAAATAGAAAGTGTACCCGTCAGACAACACATGTTTGGTGAGTAGTTTGTAATGGATTATCCATTTTTACTTGCTGGAATGTAATCATAACAGAGAAAAGGAAATACGGGATTGTGAAGTCACATTGCCAATTGAATTTCTGGGTTTTAGAAACAGGAGAATACATGTGAGAAAGATAATTTTCAATGTAAATAGGCAAAAATTACAATACGAGATTTATTCTTTTCTTTCTTATGTAATTAATGTAACTAATGTAACTTAAAATTCCGGAACTTATTAAAAAAGAATTGTGTTCAAAGTAACGAAAACAAAAATTCGGGATTTTGGGCATTGACTATTTAAAATAATATTGTAAAAATATTTTTAATGATTTTTAACTTCAAATCTTCCAAATTGAAAGTTATAATAGTTTTCAAATTTTTAATGTGAATTGTTTGAAACTTCTGCTTATGATATCAGAAGTATGCATTCATTTTATGTTTTCAACAGAATTTCAGACTTAAAATTTTTTCTCTTATTACCCATTTTCCAAGAATTCTTCTTTTTTTGGTCGAAAATTCAACTGTTTTGTTGTCTTTTTTGATAAACCATTCGTCCTTTCTGGCTGAAAAATCCTTTCTTGGTTGAAAAATAACTTTTTCTGGTTGAAAATTAAAATATTTTTCTTTGAAAATTCGAACATTTAGTTTCTTTAAATTAATTTTTTTAACTGAAAATTTAATTATTTAATTTTCGGCTGAAAATTGATCGATCAAAAAATTAAAATTTAATTAATTAATTTAAAGAAAAATGTTGTATATTAAAAAATATTATAAAAATATTATAAATATTACGTTAAAAAAATTAATTAAAATTTTTTTTTCTATTAATTAATTTCCTATTAAAATTTTTCGGTCATTTTTTTCTTTGTATCTTGAAAATTAAACTTTTTTCATAAAAATACAACTATTTTGTTGAAAATTCGTCTCTTGCTTGAAAGTTTATCTATTTGGTTGCAAATGTAACTATTTGGTTGAAAATTCAACTCTTTGGTTGAAAATTTTGCATTGAAAAGTCAACTGTTTTGTTGAACATTTGTCTTTTTTTATATAGAAAATTCGTCCTTTTGGATTGGAAATTCATCTTTTTTGGTTGAAAGTGACCTTTTTTTGAAAATTGATCCTTATTGGTTGTAAATTCATCTTTCTTGGTTGAAAATTAACTTTTTTTGGAAATTGATTTTAATTGGTTGTAAATTCCTCTTTCTTGGTTTAAAATTAACTCCTTTTTTGAAAATTCAATTATTTAGTTGTAAGTGCAACTGTTTGATTAAAAATTCAACTATTTTGTTGAAGATGAACTTTTTTGTTGAAGATTCAACTTTTCATGTTGAAAAGTCAACTGTTTTCTAAAAAATTCTAGTTTTTGTATTGAAAATTAAACTTTTTTGTTGAAATTGCATTATTTTTTAGTTGAAAATTCAACTATTTTGTAAAAAGGAAGTCTTTTTTGGTCGAATATTCAACTGTTTTGTTGAACATTTGTCTTTTTTGGTAGAGAATTTATTTTCCTTGACTCAAAATTAACTCTTTTTTTTTAATTGATCATTTGGTTGTAAATTAATCTTTCTTGGTTGAAAATTAACTCTTTTTTTTAATTTAATTATTTAGTTGCAAATGCAACGGTTCGATTGAAAACAAAAATATTTTTAATTCAACTATTTCATTGAAGTTTCATCTTTATTGGTTGAAAATGAACTTTTTTGTTAAAAATTAATCTTTTCGTGTTGGGAATTCAACTATTTTCTAGACAAATTTACTTTTTAGTTTGAAATCTAAACTCTTTTGTTGCAATTTTATGTTTTTTTTTTGTTGAAAATTCAACTGTTTTGTTGAACATTTGTCTTTTTTTATAGAAAATTCGTGTTTTTGGATTGAAAATCAACATTTTTTAGTAGAAAATGTGTCTGTTTTGGTTTAAAATTGACTTTTTTGAAAATTGATCTATATGCACGGAGAAAAAAACCACACTGTTATAGTAGGCTGAGCTCTTAATATTACAGCATGGAACTTCATGTGCGAAATTGGTATGAATTTCTACCAATATTGGCATCAGGTTAGACATTTTTAGCATTAAATGTCCTATACCATAAAAGAATCAAGCGCATGCCGTTATTGCTGGAGTCACATGCCCTTAGAGCAGTTGTGCCTTGCGGAAATAGCTCCAACTTTGGCTTGCTACGGTTGTAAGAAAACTCATCCTATTAGAGTATGAGTACTCTTACAAAAGAGATATTAGGCCACGCCTACCGGCGCTGGCGCGTGACCTAATATCTCGTTTGTAAGAGTACTCATACTCTAATAGGATGAGTTTTCTTACAACCGTAGCAAGGCCAAGTTCGAGCTATTTTCGCAAGGGATAACGGCTTTAAAAGCATGGAGCTTTATACTTTTTTAGGATAAAGGGATTCCTGCTTAAAATGAATGAATTTTGTACCAAAATAGCAAGAATGAAACCTGCGACAAAAGCATGACTAGTGCTCTTACTATTATAGGCATATTTTTTTCTCCGTGTGGGTTGTAAATTCATATTTCTTAGTTAAAAGTAAACTTTGTTGTTGTTGTTGTGAATTCAACTGTTTAAGTTGAAAATGCAACTATTGTTATTAAAAGTTTAATATTTTGTTTTTAATTTGATATTTGGTTGCAAATTGATCTTTGCAGGTTGAAAATTCAACTATTTGATTAACAAGTTAACCATTTTGATGAAAATTGACGTATTTGGTTGCACAAGCAACTGTTTGGTTGATAATTAATTTTGTTTGTTGTTCAAAATTCAACTATTTAGTTGAAAATGCAATATATTTCGACTTGAAATCTTAGATATTTAAAGCTATTCATATTGAATTCAGTATAGCACGTGCATTAATTTTTGATGAAAAATCGTCCTATTTCCCCTGTTTTACGAGAGTTTTAGCTGTGAAGTCTGGAATTTACAACTGCTGATTCGCATAAAATATTGTCTTTGTCCCGTAAAGTGGCTCAAACCTCTTCTTTTACTCTCAGCTAAGATTAGAAACTTATTCTTAGCCTCGCAAAGACATTTTCCGCTTGCTGAAAAAAAATAATGAAATTTGATGACCTACTTTATTAAATTTGATATAGAGTCCCTGGCAATCGTTTTTTTTATTAATTCTTCAATATTTTTTTAATCTGGTTAGCCGAACAAAGACTTTTTGCGTGGCTCATGAAAGAAGTCTCTCTCCTTTACCTTAAAATCTGAAATGACATATGGTTATTTTATCCCCATATCGTTGTCTAGAGAAAAATCGTTTGATGTCTAAGAGCCATTATTAAAATTGAATTTTCCTCTTACAGGTAATCCTTTCAAGATCGACAAAAGGATGATGGTGGACGAGGCGGACATAGACATGGTGGGAGCGACGTCCTCAGCATCCAAAGGAGGTTTGAAGAGAGCTCTAGCAGCTTCCGATGGTGGAGGCTCTCCAGCATCAAGGCCACCTCCAAACAAAAGAAAACCAGGGCCAATTCCCAAGGATGTGACTGTGAAGCGTCCGTCGAAATCAACTGCAAGTTCGCCTGCAAGTACGCCTTCGAGTTCGCCTATTCCCTGGATGGAAGACATCAAGCCACCACTTTTAGTCCCACCCAACTTAAGTGTAATATGTAACGCGAATTTCGATGTGCCCAGTGCGCCGAGTTCGCCCTATCCGAATTCTCCGGAGAAGCTAGTGAACGGTATTTCGGAAATGCCGACGATTCCGGTCTTTGAACCGATTTCGGTGGAACCATTAATAAGTAATCATTCGGATTCGCCGCCGATATTAACTCCTGTAGTAAATAATGTTGATGTTCCGAAGCACGAAGTGAAATCTGAAAGGACCGACAACACGGAGTTGGAGTGCACGAAATTGACGGTTAATGATAGTGTTGCTAATCAAAACAGTGTTAAAGTTAAATGTGTTGGCGAGGAACCATTAACGAATCATGTGGATGAGAAGAGGGAGAAGGAGAAGGTCGAGAAGGAGAGACCGTTGACCAAGAAGGAGATTGAAGATATTAGGAAACATAACTTGTCCGTCAGGGAACTCGTGTACAAGGAAGTACGAAGAAAGGGAACAAGTAAGTAGCCCTTGCAGTTTTGGCTTACTTATCATTTATTGAAGATATTTATATTTTCTTGTTTGAATTTGATAATTTTTGATAATAAACGTTTCAAGTTGGTCAAATGTAAACATAAATTCATTAATGATTTTACAAGATGATTCGGAATCTGTTCAAAATTCAACAATTTATAGATTTTAACGTTAAAAATTGAATTGTTTGAATTCGAAAGCCTTAGTTGTTAAACAAATGAATTGAATGAAATGAATCCGATTGAAACTTTATTAACTATTTTTAATTTTCAAAAAAAGTCAAATTAATAGATTCATAATTAAACGCTTTTATGCAATTTCAAGTCCTATTCAAATATTGTTTCAGTCTAAAATATTATATTTTTAACCCGCTTCAATTTGAAATTTTTTAATTGAAAAAATAACAATTTTAAAATGTTGACCAATATTTGACTGTTCATTTAAAATGAGCAATTATAAATAAAGTAAAGAAAGGGACAACATTTTTGTATTTAATTTTTGTCCGAATTAGGCGAGGAACTTTTTTATTTCGCAAATGTTTATTGAATTTAAAAAAGAGAAAAATTTAGTTTTTAATTTTTTTTTTAATTGGCAGAGGGTCATTTTATATTTTTAAGATTTTTGTCGAGTTTTATCCTATTTAAATATTTCTTCAGTCTAAAATATTCCATTTTAAACCCATTCATTTTGAAATTTTGTAATTAAAAAGAAGAAAAATGTCTTAAAATTTAGCAATATTTGACTGTTCGTTTAAAATGAGCAATTATAAATTCAATATTCAGAACTACAAAAATTGAAACTGAATTTTTGAAATAGAAACCCTCGATTCGTTAAAATTTCAGAGTACTCAATTTAATCTTCGAATGTTACAATTTTAATTGTTACATTAAACAAATTTTAATTTGTAAGTGAAAGTGTTGAATTTTGATTTATAAATAACAATTGAACAATGATTAACTTAGAAAAAATTCGAGTAATTTTAAGAGATATTTAGAACTTTTAATAAGATTCAGAAATAATTTAAAACATGAACAGATTTCAAAATGTTCTGAAAACATTTCAAAAATAATTTAAAGTTTGAAAAGGTTTAAAATATTTTTTTATGTAGATTTTTTAGGATTTTTAAATAAAATGTTGATGCTTTTTAAGGATTTAGAATATACCTGAAGTTCTAAACGTTCAAGTGAACGAAATCTTTCTCTCAAACCTACCATATATTTTATCTAAAAATCTTCTTCGAACTAAAAATAAAAATAGGCATTATAAGTTTTTTTTTATATTATACTATTTTCAATGTAAATGAGCTAATATTTTAGCATTGATTCTAGCTTACTCGACAATAAATTTAAAAATTCGTTCATGTGAACGTTCAGAACTTTAAGTACATGGATTTAGAAAGGTTTCAAGATGATAAAAAATTTTCTTAAGATTCCTGGGAAAATTGTTAATGATTTCAAAAGATTTCGAAAGTATTCAAAAAAGATTCTGGAAGATTTTGCCGCAATTTTTTTAATATTGCATGTTTAAAAAAAAATTGTTGGAAATATTCAAATAATTTGGAAAGCTATTTAAAAGTTCTAAAATCATTTGAAAAATAATATAAAATTTGAAAGATTTCAAAACATTTTTAATAAAATGTAGATTTTGAAAGTATTTGAAATATAAGTTTAAAGTTTTTCAAAGATTTTAAAAGGTTTTGAGACAAATTTTGAGGTATAAATAACAATTGACCCGTTATTAATTTGAAATGACTTAAAATAAAAATAAATTAACTTCTCTACTTAATCTAAAAAAAAAACTTATAAAGCATGGTCATTAAGAAAATGAAAATTCATCATTGCCAAAA
>CAKNYM010052677.1:671939-718750 GCA_932195095.1 Andricus curvator
CTACTTAATCTAAAAAAAAAATTATAAAGCATGGTCATTAAGAAAATTAAAATTCATCATTGCCAAAAGATCCTGTAACAATTATATTTGAATAATATGCTGGTCGTATCTTAATGTATTTTTTTTGTAAAAAAATGTAATTCATTTGAACGTTGTTGTTTTTATTTTTAATGTATTTTATAGTGCAATATAATTCAATGTCTTTGGCCTAATTGTCTCAAGATGTCTCAATTTGTCGTTTTTCATTTCTTATTATCTACTTCTTTTATTTTCATTTATCAATTTTTCAAAAAAATTATTGTCACTTAACGGTTTTTTAATTGCACAGAAAATTCTGGCGAAATATAATTGGGATAGAATCATCCTTTTTGGATTTGTTTCTTAGAATTTTGTTAGTAATAAATTTATCTAAATTCTTGTAACTATGTAACTATGATAGAAAAGCGTTCCATGAAAATTGAGCTGCTGTTATTGAAGCTTTTTTAAATGGAAAATTGGATTTTCATTTAAAAATGTTTGGTTTCTGACTGGTCTAATAAGGATGTTTTAAATCACGGACTTTCAAAGAACATTAATTGATTTGGGAAATCTTTAGTTGGTATTTTTTAAATTACTTTTCATATATTTTATTTTATTTAGAAAAAGAGTTTTTTGATTTCGAAAGCATAGATCATTGTGGGTACTATTCTAATTTGTTTGAGAAGGAATCTAAAAATCTAGGTCGATCCCTCTTGTATCTGAGTGATCGCCAGACGCTGTCACCGACCCTTGCGAGCAGGGGGCCCTTTGTACTAATAAGGAATAAAATACGAAACATTAAATTTTTAATTTTGCGATTAGTCACTTAGAAATATCATATTCGAAATCTACGTTTTTTGGCGATTTCAACGGTATGTTACTTGCTTTAATAAGTAGAAGATTAGAGTAAGTGCAATATGCAACTTTCAGCTCGGAGTCAAATGATAACAAAATATCAAAAAAACACTTCTATCAATTATGCTTAGAGTTTACAGAATAAAATCTTCTAGAAATTGAAAACATCACTATTGTGCTACTATTTTTGAAAATGTATGACACTACAAACACTATTTTTGATGAATTATTGATTGAATGTGTTAATATGAATTAAAATCTGCGTCAACAAACAATAATTGCTATTTAAGTAGGAGCAGTCGATTTATTGCTGTATATATTTTTAAATGACTAATTCAGGGTGTTCAGCGACCTTGAAATCCTTGAAAACCTGGAATTCTTCTTGATTTTTTTTAAACCTTGAAAACCTGGAAATCTCCTTGATTTTTTCACGAGAACCTTGATTTTTTTTGCTTTTAAAACAGTTATTTTATTGAAATGTGAAGAGTAATTAAAATGTTTTAGTCTATTATGAAAGAAACATCTCGTTTAGAAGAAATATTGCTAGTGAAAAGTTTTTTATTATCAAGATATAATTTATCTTTTGTTCATTACAGAATAAATAAAGAGATTTCAAGGTACCTTTTCTAGACTGGTGCCAATTATTATATAGATTTCCATTTAATATTTTATGTTATTGACTTTAATATTGTGAATAATTCTGTAAGTTTTTAATTTCTTCTCCGCTACTACAGAATGTTAATGTATACATTTTTTTGTAATATTCAATTTACAAATTATAAAAATTATTAGTGGAAAAATTCGATGTTAATTCAGTTTCAGAATTAGAATGAGCCATGGACGTAAGATTTGAAATAATTCAATGATTTCAACGAATACAAAAGGTTTTACAAACAAAGATTTAAGAGGGATTTCACAAATATTTCAAAAGATTTCGAATATTTCATAAAGATTTCAAGAATTTCAAATATTTGAAAAAGGCGTGTACACCAGGTTTCAAAGATTTTAAATGATTTCAACATTTTTCAGAAGATTTAAAAAGATTTTACAAGGATTTTAAATACATATTTCAATGATTTCAAATGAATACAAAAGATTTCACAAAGATTTCAAAGATTTCATAACAAATTTAATAAAGAATTCAAAAGAAGACAAGAATTTCAAAGATTTCAAAACATTTCAAAGATTTCAAACGATTTCAACCAAATACGAAAGATTTCAGAAAGATTTTACAGATATTTCAAAGAATTTATAAGGATTTCAATAGATTTCAAATATTTCAAAATATTTGCAAGGTTTTAAACGATTTTAACATTTTTCACAAGGATTTAAAATATTTCAATGATTTCAAACGAATACAAACGATTTCACAAATATTTCAAAGATTTTAGTAAAAAATTATTAAAGATTTTTAAAATATACAAGAATTCCAAAGATTTCAAAAAGTGTACACCAGATTTCAAAGATTTCAAAAAATTTCAAATAATTTAAACGATTTCAAATTTTTATAGAAGATTTCAAAAGATTTCATAAATATCTCAGATAATTAATAAGGATTTCAAAATATTTGAAAACATTTCAAAGATTTTAAACGATTTCAACATGTTTTAGAGGATTTCAAAAGATTTCACAAAGATTTTAAATATTTCAATGATTTTAACGAATACAAAGGATTTCAGGAAGATTTTCTAAATATTTAAAAGTATCATAAGGATTTCAAAAGATTTCACAAACAAAGAATTATTTCACAAATATTTCAATGATTTCATAATGATTTCAAAGGATTTCAAAAAATTTCACAAAGATTTCAAGGATTTCAAAGATTTTACACAAATTTTTAAACATTCCAACAGATTTTTCAAGATTTCACAAAGATGTTTAATACTTAAACAGATTTGAATGAATTCACAAAGATTTCAAAAGCTTTCTTTGGAAACTGTTGGCCAATAAAAAATGAAATGACTCATGTCTGCATGTATAAAAAGCGGGTATTTCATTATTTGATGTAAAAAAAAGTAGACCTGGAAAAAGTTGATTTCTCGACCTGGAAAACCTGGAAAAGACCTTGAATTTTGTTTTTAAGAATCGCTGGACACCCTACAATTGCAAAATGAAACAAATTTGATGTTTCTTATTTTATTCCTCATTAGTACAAAGGAACCCCCGACTAGCAAGGGTCGGCGACAACGTCTGGCGATCCCTCAGCTACATAAGGGGTCGTGCCTAAATTACGTAACGCAATTTTCCGACAATTTTGCCCCCCCCCCCCCCTCATATGTAACGCTTTTTCCGACTTTTGCCTGTAGTTGTTCACCATTATGTAACACTAGGCTAGACCCCCCCCCCCCCCCCAAGTGTTACGTAATTTATGCACGACCCCTAAGGGGAAATTGGGTAGAAGGGTAAAAAAAGCAGGTGGGCGGCCATAATTGGGCTCTGCCCAATCATTGAAGATAACCTTTATTTTGAATTTGCTTCATTCTTCAAATCATAAATCAGGTGTCAGTCTGTTTCGGTACTACGAAAAGTGTTTAGCTCATAAAGTTGTGGCCATTGTTCGATAAGGAGATACTGGCTGGAAAGAGTATTTCGTTTAATAAAGCATTTTTCCAAGTGCTTCCTCGTACATAAACGAAAATTTTGCCCTCTGGATACAATTCCCCTGCACAGTTAATCCAGTGAAGCCCTAATTCCATAATAAGATTTAGTCAATAGTGTTTCTCTTTCTTATGAGTGGCAATAATAATTCTTCATTTTTAAAATATCTACATAATATTCAATGTATCAAATCAACACTAAGTTCTGAATATGAACCTGAAGTTTTGGAAGATCAAATGAACAAAATATGTTTTCTCAGTTGTAAACTACTAAGTAAACTAAGTTTTTTTCACTTTTAAGTTATTTCCTTAGTAAATAAACTAGAATGACAGAAGTAATTTTAATTTAGAGTGTATTAATAATTATATATTTGAAGAAATAATATATAAAACATGCAAGAAATTGATGTATAATATAGACATTTATTAATTTAAATTCCTACTAAAAGAGACAAAAAATTAATTACAACTTATTGTGTTTTTGTATTTTCTAAATGTATCTGATTGTTCAGTTTTGAGATTTTCGATGTTTAACATTTTCAAATTGAAATTCATATTGGTCTTTTCATTCAACATCTAATTTCCACTCTTGTCCCCCTTTTTAAAAAATACCTCTTTGTCGCCTGTCTTCAATAAACTTCCCCTTTTTTCTCGTTTTATTAGCTTAAATGCAAACTAAATTAATAGAATCCAATAAGAAAATCCAACTATTTCATTGAAAGTTAATTATTTTTTATTGAAAAGTCTACTTTTACATTTTGGGTACAGAATTATTTCATCTCTTCTGGTTAAAAAGTCTACTATTTGGTTGAAGGTTTTGTTATTTTCTCGAATGTTAACTTTTTTGTTAAAAATTCCATTAGCTTGTTGAAAGTTCAACAATTTTGTTAAAACCTCATCTTTTTTGGTCGAAAATTCGTTTATTTGGTTGAAAATGCAATTGTTTTGTTGAAAATTTAATTAAATTCTTAAAATTATAAGAACTTTGTTGAAAAATTATCTTTTGTTCAAAAACTATATTGCTTTGGTGAACCTCTTTTTAGATAGAATATTCGTCCTTTTGGATTGAAAATTCATCTTTTTTGGTTGAAAAATAACTTGTTTTTTCTTGGTTGAAAACTAACTTTTTTGTTGAAAATTAAAATATTTTTGTTTGCTAATTCATCTTTGTAGTTTGAAAGTTGAACTATTTGGTTAAAATTTCAATTTAAAAAAAAAGTTATTTCGGATTTAAAAGCCTACAATCATATTGTTGGTTAAAAAATGTTATCATTTGGTTGAAATTATTTTGTTCAAAATTCAACAATTTTGTTAAAAGTTATCCTTTTACGTTGAAAATTCATCTTTTTTGGGTGAAAATTCAACTATTTGGTTGAAAATAAAATAAAATTTTTTGTTAAAAATTCATATTTACGGGTTGAAAATTCAATTGTTTTATAGAAATTTCGTGTTTTTGGCTTAAAAATTGTAGTATTTTGGTAGAAAATTAACTTTTGTTTGAAAATTCATATTTTCGTGTTAAAAATTCAATTGTTTTGTAGAAAATTTGTTTAAAAATTCATCTATTTTGGTTGAACATCCATCATTTTAGTATAAAATATAAAAATTCATCTCTTTGGTTGAAAATTTAACTATTTTCTTGAAAATTAGTTTTTTTAAATGTTTTTTTTCAACCGAAAATTTAATTGTTCCATTTTTGGTTGAAAATTTATCTTTCTAAGTTAAAAAATCTACTTTTTAGTTTTAAATTGACGCAGTTTGTTAAAAATTCAACTATTTGCCTAAAAATTCATCTATTTTGTTTAAAATCTAATATATTTTTACTTGAAATCTTAGAAATTTAAAGCATTGAAAATTGAATTTAATATGGTGCCTACATTAATTTAATGCAAACAAAATTTATTTCCCTATTTTATTTGAAAAATCACCCTTTGCCCTGTTCTGAGAGTTTTTTGGGCTGTGAAGTCTGAAGGTTTCTTAATTTTGAATTGTTCAAGTGGGAACATTACAAATAAGCGAATACATTCAAATGTTTATTTGAAGAACTTTCCTATTTTGAATGCTTTAATTGGAATTTCAGTTTTAAATACTACAAATTTAAAATTGTTCAGTTTCGAAATCTTGAATTTGCAAATTTGAATTACCGGAAAAACTTTTGCAAACTGGGAGAATTGAGTAGCCACATTAAGTTAGTTAAAATTTTGGGACGATTGTATGTATAATAATTTTATGTTTCAATTTGGAGCATTGCATTTTTTTAAAGTATTCTTTAAATTCTAATTTAAGTGTTCAAATATTGGACGTAAAGACTTTTTGTATGGTTGCATAATCTTCTACGTCAAACTTTTTTACAATGTTTGTTTCATGTCAAAGCTGATAAACGACACTTAATATTTTTAAAAACACATAAATCGATAACATGTGTATAAGAAATATGTTGGTAACCATATTTTTCAGAAATTATTTCAAATCGGTAGACTGTAAATCTAAACCTAGGGTCACAGTCTTTCCCCTATTCCCCGTGAGTTTCCCCGCTTTCAAATTACCCTTTTCCCCTATTCTAGAAAAACTATCCCCTTTTCCCTTAATTTTCAAATTTCACTTTTTCCCTTTTTCCCTAACTAAACTATTTGAGATTTATGTAAAACTTAAAAAATGTAAAATATTTTTTGGTTGAATCTATAGAAAATAAATATTTTTGAAAATAACTATGATAAAATACGATGATGTATCTTTCCACATTGAACATTCTTTATTTTAAATTTGAATAAAGATTGTCATTAGATCAGACATATTGTAATTATTATTTTTGGATTGAACACAAATTTAATAAGTTCTAGAATTTAAACAATTTTCAAAAACTACCGAAAGCCAGCTTTTAACAGTTCGACAAATTTAAGCGCAGTATTTAGTAGATGTTAAATATTTTTTCTTTAATTATACATTCCGTATAATATTTCATTAATGTAAAAATTGATCAAAATCTAAACAAACCTATTTCCTTCACTTTTTCTTAAATGCAGAAAGCTAAGCTTTTCGTTTATACCAAAATAAAAAAAATGGTCTCTTTTTATTTAAAAATTTTAAATTGTTTTATCCCTTAGGGTTTGAATTAAACATTTTTTATTTTGTAATATTAGACAATGTCTAGACTTTTAAATTCAACAATTTCTGAATTGTCAATTGTGCATGTAAATTTTCCAAATGTAAAATATTTTTAATTTAAAATTTTAAAAATACTTATAGAAACAGTATAGATGTCCAGATACGTAAAAAATATTGGCATCCACGAAAATATTAAAATTACGAAAGTAAGAATTTTTTCAAACATATATTACCAACTAGAATTAAGTATTTCTTAAATTATTTAACTCGTTTCAAACATTTTTAGAACTATTAATATTTAAAAATTTGATATTATGGATTATAAATAGTTTATGTTTTTAATATTAGAAACTAAAAATGTTCCTTTATTTAAACGGTTTTTTTAGAGAAATTTAATTTAATGTATATTTCTGGAATTTTAAATGATTTCTACATATTTTTTCCATTTCCAAAGATTTCATGGTTTTAAAGAGATTTTACCGGATTTCTAGTGAACTTTAGGGAATAAAATCAATGTTGTTTCAACGGATTTCTACGGATTTTAAAAATTTCAAGGGATATAAAGGACATGCAAAAATTTCAAATGATTCTAAAGATTTTAAGATGTTTTAAAAGATTCCAAAGAATTTCACGAGATTTAGTTTAAAAAAATATTAAAAAATAAAAATTCAGGAACGTGAACGCGCGCGTGCATTTTATTTAAACTTTTTTTTTAGATTTTCATTTAATTTATACCTAATGGATTTCAAATGTTTTCTACTTATTTTAATAGTTTTTTACAATTTCAAGGTAGGGTGAGCTGAAAAAGCTCAAAAGGATTAGATTCATTGGTAAAAGCACTGAAAAGTTTCCTTGTGAGATTACGAACAAATTAAACAAAAAAAAACATTCAAAAGATTTCTCACGATTGGGCAAGTCGAGTGAACATTTTTTTTCTTCAATTTTTGTTGGGTATAATTTATGGATGTATGTAAATAATTGTAGATTGAAAAAAGTAAGAAGAATTTTTTTTTCGTCGAAATATAATATTAACAAAATGACGAAAAATGCAATTTTGTTAATTTGTACCTAAAGTTGCCAACATTTTGTTTTCCTTTCTTTCATTTTTTTTGTCTTGTGTAAAAATGGCTCATGTTTCAGGATCCGTAAAAAATAGAAAAAAATTGGTTTGAAACTTAAAAATATGTATGTGTTTCCTTGTTTATTTAAAAGAACAGCAACAGATTTTAAAAAACGAAGAAAAAAAATTTCGGCAATTTTAGGTATAAATTTAAAAAAGTGCATTTTTCTTTATTTTTTGAAATATTTTATTTTAGCGAGAGTTTTCAAGAGTTTTCGTTTCAAAAATTTGTAGAGTACTGAATATTTAAAAATTTCTTATTATGCATTTTTAAATAGTTTGGTTTTAATATTGTAAAATAAAAATTCAGGGAAGATTTAATTTATATTTAAAGTATTAATTTTACTACGATGAAATAACAAATCTTGGACAGAAATGTTTAATTATACTTATAAGTATCACGCTATAATTATTAATGAAGGAATTTTTAGAAGAGGAAATATTCTTGATTATGAGAACGATTTAAAATATATAAAAATTGGTATTTCAACAAATTTGGTTTTCTTTGGCTTTTTTATATCGCCGTGAATGTATTTATAACAATCTAAGTTATATCCAATTAAAAAATAATAAATTCTCTAATGGCAGAAATCGCTAAAAAATCATTAAACCATATTAAAAAACGATACGATTTCTTGTAAAAAGATTGCTTCTTCTTTTCCAAATGTAAAAATAAATGCTTAATCTTTCCCCTGTTTCCCCCCTTTTTCTGTGCTCTTTTTGCGCGGTGTTCCCTGTAAAATCCATAAAACAAAAATAATACACTAGAAAATGATGATTAAAAAGAAAATTGTTTGGAATAAGATGAAAATAAAATAGAAAACATTATGATTTTACATGAAACTATATTTCTTGTTACAGATTATGCCACCTTATTTTCACATTTGTACCAAATCCAGGGTACCTTAGACATACGGCTCGCATTTGTGAAGGACATTGTTAAAGAATCTCTACGATTTAAAAGGCGGAATTTAGCAGCATTATTAGAAGATTACTTGAAAACCGTACAAGAGGACGGCTGGGTAATGAATCACAAGATGAATCACAACGGTGCCACGAGAATAAGTTAAGCTTTTCGCGGTCTGCTGGGGCATTAGTGAAAATGGGAATCTACGCGGAAGATTTCTTCGTCCAGAATGGAAGATTGAGTCGCCAATACAAAAAGCATCCTCAACCTCGTAAGATAATAACATAGAACGTCTCGCGGGTCGTAAATTGTACATTTGTAATTGATTGACCAGTGAATCTAATTGAGGCGAAACAAATTTTAATTGTACAAAGGCTACTTAAATCCTTACGTATGGTGCAAATTCGATTGGTATTAATGGCTCGATTCAGAGTTTATAATAACGCGATTCGGTATCAAAAAAACCAATACGGCCGTTTGTAAACGCTCGCGAAATCCATATCACACATCATAGACAAAACAAAATATCACGCAACACCAATTGTATTTTCTCGCGATTACCAATCTTTATTTATTTTTCCCGTGTATAATTCTTGTGATCGAAGCAGCGGCTAAATTTTAAGTTTTACATATTGCTTTAAGGTATATTTCTAGAGATGTTTATTCATGTACATTCTGTTATATATAGTATATATATGTATACACTTTTTTTTTTCTTGACGTAAGACAGTCAAAAATTTTAAGGTCGAGTCTTAAGGTCTGTTAATTACTTAAAACAACGACGATTTGAAAAAGAATGCGCAAGCAGTCAGATCAAGTTCTGGAGAACGGATTTTTTTGGTTTTATTTTGTTGGAAAATGACGTGTTGTAAAAAAATCCGTATTTTGTAATTAAAGGAGGGAAAAAAGGAAACACCGCACATTTTACCATGTATTATAGTAAATTAAAATATCTGAAAATAGACGTGTCTTGTTGCAATCAATTTCGTTTTACCAACAATACACTTTTTTGTCACTTTTGTGACCACCATGTTTTTGGATCAATTTCGTGGACGCTAATTGTAAATTTCTGTAACGAGAGTCGACAGTGCCTGATTCTTATGAGAATAAAATCTAGAAATTAGCGTTTTTCAAACCCATTCGTGACGAAGTTTAACACTAGTAGTTTTTTTTTAATAGCAAATTTTTTTACCGAGCCATTAAGAAATGGATAGAATATTTCAAACCGTAGAAAGTAATCTTTTATAAAACTATAGAGGTAATTTTATAACTTTTTTATAAAGATCTTTTACGGATATTCTTTTAAATTATGTAAATACTAGTATTTATTATTATTTTTACATATTGATGAGTTAAGGGTTACAAACGAAATGTTTTACTGTTTATGTACTTTTGTAATCCTTAGCCGGTTTGATTTTGAATTTTTTTAGAAGGGAAATTATGAAATGATTTCGTCTTGAAATAATTTACATTTTCGCCACGAATGGGCAGAAAAATGCAAAATCGTAGTATTTATTTACATCACTCTAGGCGAAAGTCGTTTTAGTAATTGATATTACAATTATTGCTGGATCGTGTCAGGGTGAGAGCGAAGGATGCAATAATTCGTTTTTAGTTGCATTCGTGATTAGTTAAAAAAAATTAAACAACGTAAATGTTTTTTTGTTAAGTCTTATCAAGTTTATTATTTATTCCCTTTTTACTATTTTTATACCAAATTTTGGGAAGTAGTATTTAAAAATTTAGAATTGGGTAGTATTTATTTTCAAGATCAATTAGAAATTAAAATTCGTATACTTCTCAATACCAAGACACGATCCTGTTTACACCAAAAAGTTCAACTGTATAGTTATTATACCCTAATTTTATAAGTTCCATAGTGAAAGTGTACAATGGACTTTTATTTATTAACTGAATGAATGGTTCATAAACTATTCTTTATAGAAAGAGCCCAGCCGAGTCCATTGTGGACAATGACGCTATACGCTTATTGGCTCAAAGTGAAATTATCTGAAAGTTAGTCCCTATTTATGACACCAAGTGCGATTCCATAATTGACTAATGAGTTATAATTGAATAGTGAAATTATTCAAGGGCTTGAGACTGATTAGTTCTTTCCAAAGAATTAAAAATCAATTAGGAAAAATGAGAATTATAGACAAAGGCTTTTAGAAATTTTAGTACTAGGTATCTATAAAAGAACCTGTCGGTTTGTTTCAAGCCCTGGAATGGATTCAAGGCTAAAAATGAGGCGAATTACAGTAAATAATTGCCCTTTTGTACTTTATTTTAAAGATTTTTTTTAATGCTTCAAAATAGAATGAGTCAGTATTTAAAATATAAAAGGGCAATTAGTTTAATTTGGTAATTCGTTTCGGTACTGACTTTCGAGTAGAATAAATGAGTCTAGAAATGTAGATTCAATGTAAAGACTTTTCGAATTAAGATCGATGCAAGACTGCAAAGTAACTTAAGTTTAGAGAATTGAAGTTTTGTCAAAAATCTTCCGAATTTTAAATTGTCAATTGACAGACTTGAATTTTTCTAAGGGACATGTGAAAAATTTCAAAAATTTTATTCTAAAATGCATAACTAGACGAAGAAAGGCTTTGGAAATTTATATTCGAAGGTATTTTCTGGCCAGATAAAGAAGATAATTTTTTCTCCAAAAATAAAATATGCTTCATGGAAAGAATCGAAGAGTGATTTATTACCGAATGAAGTTTTTCACATTGAGACATTTGTATGGAAACAAAAATTGAAAACAGGCCGATCTCAATAATCTATTTATAAACAAAACGATAGCAATGACGGAGCAATTTCTAATCTTGCGTTCAACTCTTTTCGCTTCTATCTTGAAATAATTCAATTGATACTACGAATGCCTGCAATTTTTGTGACTTCATTCTCGTTATCAGCATTTATGGAATGCATTATTGTCAACGATAATAAAAGTTACACAAACAGTTCGAGAGTATGATATACTTCGACAGTATAATGTATATAATGATATATATTATATACAAATCTGTTAATGTGTATGATAGTGTAAATAAGCATCGAAGAGAGTTGTAAATGAAAAGATTGTTTGTTTATACATTTATATTTTAGAAAGACTGGTGGATAAAAAATAACTGTGAGAAAACAATACAAGAATCAAGAAACAGTTCAAGCGTGTTTGATTCATCCTATACTTTCCCTATATTTTATCAATAATTTTAACCTATTTCACTATTTATAATTCTGAAATTAAAATTAGGTTAGAGGCAGTTGTAATCGAAAAATGTTGATTCAAAATACCTAGAATAAAAAGCAATTTTTCAAATCCTTAAATAAACACTATGTATATCTATATATAAAAATTGTATTTATTCGGGTATCTAATGATATTAAAATGGAAATTCTATGAAAAACGTTGAAAATTCACAGAGAAAATGTGTTAAAAGTACCTACGTAGCTGTCAAAAATTGTCAACCAAAAAAATTGTCGAGAATGAAGGGCGCTCACACTACATCGTGAGGTAGGCGAATGAAAATTCATTTTTGTAAATGTAAAATAATCGGCCAATCCTGAGCTTTGAATTTTCATAAATTTTTTCTGTGATTGGTGGAAAGTTCTGTTCGTGTTTTCGATTAAACAGCTGATGAGGGAGCAATCATGGCGGCCGAGTTGTGAATTGTTTTTGTGTTTTTAATTTCGTTTCGGTCCATTTTGTGCGGTAAAGTTAAAAGAAACTGAAAAAAGTTCTGTTATTTTATTTATCAAAGTGATTTTCAGGCGAAAGTGTATTTAATTATGTTTGTCAATTAAGGGAATGGTTTGTCTCCAAGTTTCATAACCTCTTCGTACATCGCATTTCTTGTTGTGAAAAATGTGAGTAAACAATCGATATTTTATAAATATTTCCTAACATCCAGAAATTGACATTGATTTGTATTAACGCAGTTGGAATTAAAAAAAAATTAAAAGTCGTATTATAATTTAATTTTGCGTATATGTGTTTACCTTCTTCATTTTAAAGAAACGTACCGTCAATGTGGGATATTTTGAACTCTCAGGGGTTATTATGTTTTTTATATCTAAAATCATCATGGTAAAGTGTTTAAATTTTTCCCTTGACCTAATTATAATTTGAAATGTTGCCTATAGAGTGCATGAAACAGCACAAAACGTCATTCGCTAGTATTTTGTCAGAAAGCTGAAAAAAACCTGAAATTCTTCGAAAATTGCTATGCACTCTCCTTAAAATTTAGTTTTACCTCTTTTTATAATTATCGTATATAAAACGGTTGCACATGAGTGTAAAAAATTTAGTTGTGATGACGTACAGGCCGTGAGATGATTTTTTAATCATTAGTTTTTAAGAAAAGTGTGGAAAACTGAAATGACAGAACCTCGGGGGTTATTTTGGGAAAACAAAAAACTAATATTTAAAAAAATGACGCAATATTTTATCATAAGTACATTTTTAATAAACAAAGGGCAATAAAAGCTCTGTTAAAATATTTGAAAGTATTTGTATATAAGATGAGTAAGCGTTTATTTTATAATTATGGAACATAACCTCCAAAAAGCGACGTTTATTGATTTTTTTTTTTCGATTTCGAACTTAAATAAACAAATTCTTGTAATTATTAGGTTTGATTACTTAATAAGAATGCTGTTAGGCCAGTTCAATAACATACCTAAAAAATGTTAACTCAAAGTTTTAAAACAATTTTCTTCACTTGTTTCGAAACTTCGATAGAAATGACAAAAAAAGCCTGATATCCATGTTTTTCGAATGGTGCCTGTGTTTTTTTTCATGTTACCTACAAAAAAAAAAGACAGTAAAATGAAAATAAAAGCTTAAAACTGAAACTTTGTCAAAAATGACATAATTTACATTTTGGGGGGGGGGGGGGCGCAATTTCTTTAAAAAGAATTTAGTTTAGGCCCAAGGAAAAGTTATTAAAAATTTTTATTAATAAATAAAAAAAATTTCCCATAATAGCCTGTTATGGGATAGTTTTTAAGTCTATATTAGTCCAAAAAATATATTTTTTAAATGGGAACTTACCAGACTGAATGGTTTTAAAAAATTCGGTTAAGATTCTGATTTTTGCGAAGCACAAAAAAATGGCTTTATTTTTTCCAAAATAGCATTTGCTGACGGTATAATATTATTGAAGTTTTTATTTTATTTTTACAATATATCGCCATATTTCTGTTACAACTTCCGAGAACTTTTGTAGTTGAATGCCTTTTTATTCGAAAAATGTCAACTTTTCACTTTTGGAAAATTTGTGAAATTTGATTTTTAATCTTGTATCATATTTATTTTGATTTTCGATACTTGAAGATTTTTTTAACTTCTTTAAGTACCAGGATGTTTAATAAGAAAATTAAGCTGAGCATTTTTAAACTTTTTTAAGTACCAGGATATTTGGGAAAATTAAACATCGACAATTTTTATCATATCGCATGAAATTATGCAATTTGTAGCGCTTTCTCTAAATTTGAATTAGTGGAAAATCATTAATTGAAAAGCGAAAAGTAAATCACTGATTCAATTAGTAATTTACTTGACTAATTATTATTAGCCAGTTTGATCTTTAGGAGAATATGTTATTATCTACTATAAATTAATAGTAGTATTTTCATTATATTTCGGTAATTTTTGTTCCAGCAATCATTTAAATTTGACTAATTTTAACTTAAAATTACCCAATTTTAAAGATTTTTAGTTAAAGGGTGTAAACTCGCCTGGAAAATCAGGAATTGTCAGGGAATTTTTATATACCTGGAAAAACCTGGAAATGTCAAAGAATTTTTTCGAGAGCGTGCTTAAATATTTTCTAAATTCTAATATGAAATTAAAGAACAATGTTTTCTCATTTGTAAAAGTAGCTTTATATTATTTTTATTAATTTTTTAAACTGAAAATTGAAAATTAATCTTTTTAGTTGAAAATTCAACTATGTGGTTGAAAATTCATGTATTCTCTTAAAATTTGTCCTTTTCGGTAGAAAATTAACCTTCTTGGTTGAATATTCATCTTTTTGGTTGATAATTCAAATCTTCTTGAAAATTCATTTTTTTGTTGAAAATTAATTTTTTAACTCAAAATGTAACTATTCCATTTCAAGATTTATCACTTTAGTTAAAAATCCACCTTCTTGGTTTAAAGTTCAACTATTTCAGTTGCAGATTCATCATTTTAGTTGAAATTCATCACTTTGATTAAAAATTGAACTATTTTTTTGAAAATTCGTTCTGTTTTTGTTAAAAATTAATTTTTTAACGGGAAATTAACTATCGAATTAATTTTTTCAGTTGAATATTAAACTAATCCCGTTGAATATTCCATAATTCTAGTTGAAAATTCATCTCTTTGGCTTAAAATTTAAATTTTTAGTTAGAAACTCAAGTATTTTGTTGAAAAATCGTTTTTTTTTTTGGTAGAAAATTAATCTTGTTTGTTAAAAATTCTTTTTGTTTTCAATTAATCTATTCTATTTCAAGATTGTTCATTTTAGTTGAAAATCCATCTTTTTGGTTCAAAGTTCAACTATTTCAGTTTAAGATTCCTCATTTTAGTTGAAAATTTGTTGTTTTTTTTTTTGTTGAAAGAATTTTGTTTGAAATTAATTTATTTAGTTGAATATTTAACTAATCCTGTTTAATATTCTATAATTTAAGTTGAAAAATCATCTCTTTGGTTGAAAATTAACCTTTGTCACTGCTCATTTAATTATCCATTTTTTGGTTGAAAACTTAACTTTTTTAATAGAAAACTCGTCTATTTTGTTGAAAATTCTTTTTTTTTTGTCGAAAATTATTCATATTGTTTGAAAATCCATCTTTATGGTTAAATTTCAACCATTTCAGAAGATTCATAATTTTAGTTGAAAATTCATCACTTTGATTGAAAATTGAACTTTTTTGTGGAAAATTCGTTTTTTTTTGTTTTTGTTTCAAAAATTAATTTTTTTAACAGAAAACTTAAATCTGTGGTTGAAAATTAATTTCTTTTTTGGTTTAAAATGAATTTCTTTAGTTGAACAACGAACTAATCCCGTTTAATATTCTGTAATTTTAGTTGAAAAATCATCTCTTCGGTTGAAAATTAACTTTTTTCATGGCACATTTAACTATTCAAGTTTTGGTTAAAGATTTAGCTTTTTCAATTGAAAACTCATGTATTTTGTTGAAAATTCTTTTTTTGTAGAAAATTAATCATATTGTTTGAAAATCTATCTTTTTGGTTCAAAGTTCAATCATTTCAGTGGAGGGTTCATAATTTTAATTGAAAAGTTATCACTTTGGTTGAAAAGTGAACTTTTTTGTGGAAAATTCATCACTTTGGTTGAAAATAGAACTATTTTGTTGAACATTCATTTTTTTTTGTTCAAATTAAATTTTTTATTTGTATATTTATGTAATTCCGTTAAATATTCCATAATTTTACATGAAAATTATTTTTTTTTTAACTGTAAATTTAACTTTTCCATTTTTGGTTGAAAATTGATCTTTATCTGTTGAAAATTGAATTATTTGGTTGAAATTGATCTTTTTTAGTTAAAAATTTAACTATTCGGTTGAAAAGTCATCTATCTTGTTAAAGATGCAATATTTTTACTTGAAATGTGAGAAATCTGACGCGTCTTAAATTTAATTTATTATATTACCCACATTAATTTTCCTCAGAAGAATATGTTTCCCTATTTTCGTGAAAAATCTCCTCATTTATAGAAAATATTTTTCCATTCACAATATTAATGTACGTAACAATAAAATTCAATTGTTACTCAAATTCATGGATTTTAGAAACAAATTCAAGAAATGATTAATTATGTTTTAAGTATTATTTATTTATTTAGTTATTCGATGGTGATAATATAGTTAAGAATATCGTCTAATATAATTTGTAAAAGCTTTCTAAATTAAACATAATAATTAATTTCGTAAAAACTTGTACCAATAAGAAATTACTTATCCTTTAATAAAGTTACTTTCACAAAAAAAAAACAGTTATCTAATTTCACATATGGCAAGCCTTTTCATTTAAAAAATAAAATTACTTTTAATTTTTATTGGAATTATCAACATGTATTAATATGATGAAATACTAAGTCCGCTTTCAGTTATCTTAAATTATTAAAAAGTAAATATATGATATGTAATGAATTCAGCGTCACTTTTTTGCGAAATTTATACTTTGTAAACCTGTATTGTTGCCACGTGAAAGCATTGCAATAAATTCTTAATGATACGTATCAACAAAATGCATTCACTTGATTTGGTCAACACTGAAGAAATAGCACAGCAGGAATTCATAATTATTGTTTACGCATATACATATTTCCGTCAATAGAGTTTATTTTATACTGGACACCATATCCTTAAACTGAAATTCTAAATGAAACCACAATAAGTACGTAATTACGGGTGTAATAATAATAATAAAGCTGATGAATAATTCATTAAAAAACTACAAGGCTTCAATATTTAATATTTAATGAATGGTGTTATTTTGTCGACCAGGGTAATTAATTAATTAATTTCTGATGTTAAACATTGTCACCAGAAGAATTATTTTTCAAAAATTATTATTTTTCACCAGAAAATTATTTGACCAGTAAATCGATAATGTTTAACATCAGAAATTAATAAATATTTTATATTGTTTATTAAAATTACCTGCTTTTATAAAACTTAATATAAATTCTATACTATGTTTTGTACAACTGTTTATTTTAAATTTCAATTTTCTAAAAGTAGTTTTATCTGTACATTATATTTGCACTGAAATTTGAAATGAATATCGTTCTTTGTCTTGTAGATACGAAATTGTAAGTCAGGGTACTAAAATATGTAATTTAACAATCAAACGCTTTGTTCCGGAAAATCAATTCCCGCTAAGGAACTTGGAAGCAGTTTGGTTGAGCACTAAACTATGCATAAAACTAGCTTATATCTAGCAATCACCTCCATAACGGAGTATAATATCCGTAAAGGCGTAGCAGATACTTGATAGGAGATAGAATTTGATCTTACTTTATGCAAATTTCATATCTATATCCACTTTAAGACAGAGATTATATTCTCCGTAATGCATTCCT
Organism: Andricus curvator; assembly: GCA_932195095.1. Taxonomy (NCBI): domain Eukaryota; kingdom Metazoa; phylum Arthropoda; class Insecta; order Hymenoptera; family Cynipidae; genus Andricus; species Andricus curvator. The sequence goes on from CAKNYM010052677.1 coordinate 689,646, forward strand.
TCAACTCCAAATCTCAGCTGCTACTCTTACAATTTTAAAACACTTTTCAAACAAATTAAAAAGTAATAATTAGAAAAATATTTAATCATTTTAATTTTAAAAAGGAAGGCCGCAGGTCAGGGAAAATCGGGAAATCAGGGAAAAGTCAGGGAATTTTGTTTGTCAGAGAAAAATCAGGGAATTTGAAAAAAATGGCAAAAGTCAGAGAATTTCTGTAAGAAGTAATTTAAGTAACTATGAAGAATAATCAGGGCTGCCAGACTGTAAATTGTAGTCACTTTTTTTTTTTCAAATCACTTTTTAGTCAATTTTGTAAGAGTCACTGCAGAATAAATGAATTCTTTCAATAAATGGGTAGATACGAGTAGAATTGAGTAGAATTCAGGTCTACACCTATTTATGAATTTTCCTGAATTCCTTTGGAATATTTTAAGGTATTTTAAGAAGTTCCAAAATTTAAAAAACAAATTCCAATAATTTGAATGGATTTCAAAAGATTTTACAGATTTAAGGATATTTTTAATAAGCCCAAGGAACTTTTATTATATTTCAATCATTTGAAGGTATCATAAAAAGGATTTTAATGATTTTAGGGTATTTTTAAAACTTCCAAGGAATTTTGAAAAGCTTTAAAAAGTTTTAAGGGATTTCAAAAGATTACAAAGTATTTGAAATATTTTAGAGTACATGTTTCAAAATATTCCAAGGAATTCAATGAATTTTGAAGAGCTTCATAGAGTTTCAAGGGATTTCAACATATTTCAAAGGATTTGAAATATTTTAGGGTATTTTGAAAGATTCCAATGAATTTGTAATAGATTTCAATAATTTGAAGGTATTCCAAAGAATTTTAATGATTTTAAGGTGTTTTTAAAACTTCTAAGGAATTTTCAAGAGCTTTAAAAAATTTCAAGGAATTTCAAAAAATTTCAAAGGATTTGAAATATTTCTGGGGTATTTTAAAAGATTTCAAGTCATTTCCAAAAGATTTAACAATTTTTAAGGAATTTCCAATGATTTGAATGATTCTAAAGGATTTGAAAAAGTTGTCATGGGGTCTTAAATAATTTGCTAGACTTTCACAAGATATGGAACGATTTCAAAGGACCTATAAGGTTTTAGGATATTTTAAAAGATTCAAAGAGATTTTAAAAGCTCTAAAGGTATTTTAATAAATTTTCCAGGATGTCAGGAAATACCACCAGATTTCATGTAATTTCACGGGATTTCATAATACTTTAATGCATTTTAAAGTTTTGTATTCACAAGAATTAACTGATTTCAAAGATTTTCAAATATTTTAGAGTATTTCCAATGATTTTAAAGAATTTCGAAGATACGCAAATTTTCAAGAGCTTTAAAAAATTGCAAGGAATTTAAAAAAAAATCAAAGGATTTAAAATATTCTAGGGCATTTTTAAAAATTCCAAGGGATTTTTACGAGATTTAAGGAATTGGAAGGAATTTCAAAAGGTTGTATAGGATGTTCAATATTTTAGGGTATTTTAAATCATTACAAGAAATTTTTCAAGAGCTTTAAAAAGTTTCAAGGGATTTCAAAAGATTTGAAAATTTTAGAGAATTAAAAAAAATTCAAATTAATTTTTCATTTATTTCAATAATTTGAAGGCATTTCAATATTTTAAAGGGATTTTAAAGGATTCAAAAAAATTTAGGATATTTTAAAAGATTCCAAGGAATTTTCAAGAGATTAACAAAATTTCAAGGGATTTCCAAAGATTCGAATGATTTTAAGAAAATTAAAAAAATTTTCATGCGGTTGTAAAGAATTTTCTAGAATTTCGGAAGATATGGAATCATTTACAGGACCTATAAGATTTCAAGACATTTGAAAAGTTTCGAAGGGATTTTATGAAATTTGCGAGGATTTCAAAACTCTCAAGGTATTTTAATAAATTTTCCAGGATTTCAGGAAATACCAGAAGATTTCATAATATATTAACAGATTTAATAGAATTTATTTACAAGAATTGAAGGATTTCGTAGGATTTCCAAGCTTTTTAAATATTTCAAGGTATTTCTAAGAATTTTAAAGAATTTCGAAGATTTTGGGATATTTTAAAAGAGTCAAAGGAATTTTCAATATATTTTAATATTTTAAAGAGATTTCAAAGAATTTGAAAGATATTAGGGTATTTTTAAAATTCCAACGAATTTTTAAGAATTGTAAAAATGTTCAAGAGTTTTTTAAAAATTTCATAGGATTTGAAATATTTTAGGACATTTTCAAATATTCCGAAGAATTTTCACGAGATTTAAAGAGTTGGGAGGGATTTCAAAAGATTATAAAGGATTTTAAATATTTTAGGGTATTTTAGAAGATTCCAAAGCAATTTCAAGAATTCAGAAAGATGTGGAACAATTTTTACATTATCTATTAGTTTTTAAGATATTTAAAAAGATTCCAAGGGATTTAATGAGTTTTCCGATGATTTTAATTATATTAAGGGATTCTAAAAGCTCTCAAGGTATTTAAATACATTTTCCAAGATATCAGGAATTATCATCATATTTCATAAAATATCACAGGATTTTATAATATTTTAATAGACTTCAAAGAATTTATTCACAAGAAGTGAGGGATTTGGAATTCACCTCGAAATCTTATTAATTTATCCTGAATGCTTTCAAATTCTTTTGAATTCAGAATTTTCTTCATTTTTTTACATTCACGTGAAGTATTTTAAATTCAATCAATTAACTGGATTTTTTAAGCTTTTATTTAATATTCATCCTGAGGTCTTTTGAACTCACCTTGAATTCTTGGGAATTTTCTCAAATTCTTTTTTATTTCCATGAATTTTTCTAAGCTCATTTCAAACTTATTGAATTCAATGAATTTTTCGCATTTTTGAATTCTTTTCAATTAAATTTTTTTTTTTTAAATTTACTTTGAATTTTTATGAATTTCGTCGAATTCTTCTCATTTTCCTTAAATCCCTGCAAACTCACTCCAATTTTGCTGAACATACTGTAATTCTTTGGATTTAAAAATTTTTTCCAATTCATTTGAATTCTTTTGAATTCGAAAGAACATTATTTACATTATTGCTGCACATTAATTACTTTTAGTCTTTTTTTGGGTTAGAAATTAGTCACTTTTTAAATCAAATTAGGCTTTGATCCCTGAGAATAATAAATGAAAAGTTTATAAATTTAAATTTATTTTATTCCATTTATAAGTGATTCTATATTAAAAATGTTACAAGACGATATTAGAATTTTCGCCTTTGAATATAATTGTTCAGGGAATTTAGAAAATGAAGTTTTGCAGCCTCCCTGTAAATAAAATGAATTTATATTCATTCGGTGCCATATATATATGCAAACTCCAGTAATAGTAAATAGTAATTGGTTTAATTTAAAAACTTGAAATCGTTCCATTTTTAATCGTTCAATTGCGAAAACTTCTGTGAATAAAAGAAATTATTTGAATTAAATTGGTTATGTACCGTTTGTATTTTCCAGACAGTCAATGGAACTTCTAGACCTTATTCTTCAAGCTCAACCCTAGTGGAAATAATTCAATTTCATATTACAAAATGAGTGAATCAAGTCAAGCAAAAAAAGCTCGGACGTCATGTTTGATTGAAGCAATAGAAGAAGATAGAAAAAATGTAAGAAAGAAGATTCTCGGTTTCTATATTAGATCTCTTTAAAAAATGTTATTTAAATATCTAAAAAAAATTTATTGGTTTGCAGACAGGAGAATCAGTCTTGGATTTTAAGTTTAACAAGAAAAGGATCAGAATTCTAACAGAACTTGATGAAGTTGCTAAAAACTGCAATGGAGTTGTTTATTGGATGTTTCGAGATTCTAGAGTACAAGGTACATAATAATTCGAAATTCTTTTTAATAACATGCGCAAGAAATTAATTTAATTAGAATCATATTTTTCAGATAATTGGGCCCTTCTCTTTGCTCAAAAAACAGCTTTAAAAAACAAAGTGCCTCTTCACGTCTGCTTTTGCATTTTACCAAAGTTCCTTGAAGCAACAATTCGTCACTACAAATTTCTCTTGAAGGGTTTAGAAGAAGTTGAAACAGAGTTAAAATCTCTAAACATTAATTTTACTCTTTTACATGGCGAACCAAATTCTGCGATTTTGGAATTTGTGAAAAAGTACAAAATGGGAGCTGTCGTTACCGACTTTTTTCCTTTGAAGTTGCCGATGTTTTGGGTCAATGATTTGAAAAATAATCTTCCAAAAAATGTACCTCTTTGTCAGGTGATTATAACATTATTTAAGTGTTATTTAAACTCTATTATATATCATATTTTAAAAAATACGGTCTGTCCCATTATGTAGGTGGATGCTCATAATATAGTGCCTTGTTGGGTTGCTTCAGACAAACAAGAATATTCAGCACGTACAATTCGCAACAAAATAAATTCAAAATTAGACGAGTTTTTAACGCCATATCCACCAGTTATAAAACATCCTCACACAAGTGAAGAGAATTTTGAAAAAACTGATTGGAAAACAGCATTAAAAGGCTTAAAGGTTGATAGATCCGTGGATGAAGTCACTTGGGCCAAACCAGGCTACGAAGGTGGAATTTTGGAACTTGAATCTTTTTTAAAAGATCGTTTGGATCTTTACAATACCAAACGGAACGATCCAAACATCGATGCTTTGAGCAATTTGTCACCCTGGTTTCATTTTGGAATGATATCGGTTCAAAGATGCATTTTAGAAGCAAAAAAATTCAAAAAGAAACATAAAGAATCAATTGAGGCTTTTATGGAAGAAGCTATCATCCGAAGCGAGCTTGGAGATAATTTCTGCTTTTACAACGAACACTATGATTCCATCAAAGGAGCATATCAATGGGCGATCGACACCCTCGATGCTCATCGGTAAAGCATTTTTTTAATAGATTGATCAGAAAATTATTTTTATTATTTATTCAGGGTGGCTGTAGGTAAGGGAACACCTGGAAGTCAGAGAAAAATCAGGGAATTTTATTGGTCAGTGAAAGTCAGAGATTTTGCGAAAAATCTTGCAAAAGTCAGGGAATTTCTATAAGAGGCATTTTAAATAACTTGTCAAGAATAATATATTTGTAATTTCATATTCTTGTTAGGAGTTTATTTGCCTCGTATTTCTATTTTTACAGTTCCTCCCTCCTGACGATTATATCTTAAATTAAAAATTTTATAATCTGGTTGAAAACTCAACAATTTTGTTAAAAAGTCATCCTTTTTGGTTGAAAATTCAACTATTTGTTAAAAATTCATCCATTTTGGTTGAAAATTCATCTTTTTTGTTGAAAATTCGTGCTTATGGGCTAAAAATTCATCTTTTATGTTGGAAAAGTCATTTTTTTGGTTAAAAATTCATCTTTCTTGTTTAAAAATGAACTTTTTTGTTAAAAATTCATATTTTCATATTGAAAATTCAACTGAAATCTTTCTTGGTTGAAAATTCAACTATTTTTTTTAATTAGTCTTTTTGGTGTAAAATTTAATCTGTTTTAGTAGAAATTTTGTTCTTTATGGAAAAATATAAAACTGTTTGAAAACTGATTTTTTTAATTGAAAATTTAAATATTTCAGTTGAAGATTCATCATTTTAGTTGAAAATTCCATTCTTTTTTGGTTCAAAATTCAACTATTTTTTTCAAAATTCTTTTTTTTTTTTTGTTTAAAATTATTTTTTATTCACTGAAAATGTAACTGTTACATTTTTGGTTACAAGTTTATCTTCTTTAGTTGAAAATTCAACTATTTGTTTGAAAATTTGTCTTTCTTAGTAGAAGGTTTATCTTCTTGGATGAAAATTCGTCTTTTTGGTTTTAAAATTAATCTCTTTTGGTATAAATTTCATCTTTGTTGGATGAAACTTCAACTATTACATTTTTTGTTAAGAACGCATCTTTTTAGGTTAAAAATTAAACTATTTGGTTAAAAAAATACACTATTTTGTTGAAAATTGAACTCTGGTTGAAAATTGAACTATTTTGTTGAAAATTCTTTTTTTTTGGGTTCAAATATCAACGATTAAATTTTTTGTTGAGAATCCATCTTTTTGATGAAAATTAAACTTTTCGGGTTGAAAATTCAACTGTCTTCTAAAAAATTCGGCTTTTTGGCTTGAATATTTAACTATTTGGTTGAAAATTCAACTATTTGTTCAAATTTAATTATTGGTTGAAGATCCAACTATTTTGTTAAAAAGTATTTTTTTTGTGTAGAAAATTCGTCTGTTTGGATTGAAAATTCATCTGTTATATGGTAGGTCTTCTTTTTGATAAAAAAAAAAACATTTGAATACGTTTGGAAAATGTGATTATTTTATCAATCGTGATAGATTAGTGACTGTTTTTAATTTTCATCTATAAATAAAGATTACGAATTTTTTGCACCATCAATTTTGTAAATCAAAATTTCAAAATATATAAGTTATTCAATTTCAGGATAAAATTTATTTCTAAATGATGCTCAAAATTATTGATAAAAGAGCAAATTATATTTGTAAATTATATTTTAATAATGATCAATAATTCTGTTCTTAACATTTTACGATCACGCTATGATTTGTAAACTTTTTCATACTTTTGAAGAGACAAAAAAAATTCAATTACGGACAAAAACGTAGAATATCTGAATTTACGAAGTGTATACACTTCCTGGGAAAATTTTAAATGATTTAAGTTTTATTTCGAAGAATTACTTTCAAGTTTTGAAAAGTATGGATTTTAAGGGAAAATTGAAAAAGATTTCAAAACACTTCAAATGATTTCCTAAAATTTCAAAAAAGAATGCAAAAGATTTTAAAGCATAAATTCTCAATTTTACAATATTACAAAATTTTACAAAAAATTCCATTGAGTTTAAGAGATATTTCGAAGTTTTTAAAATATTTAAAAATAATTGCAAGCTTGAAACGATTAAACAAAATTTTAAAGAGAATGTAGATTTTTGAAGATTTCGAACAAAAAGTTTATATTTAAAAACATTTCCAAAATTGATAAAAGATAATCCAAAAGATTTTGCGGCAATTTTTTTTAATTATGCAGATTTTTTTTTTAATTTTAAGGGGCAATACGAAGAAATTACTGATACCGACAATCAGGTTTCTAGTAAAGTTTAAAATGATTCAAGTTTTAGTTTCAAGAATTAATTTTAACTTCTTAAGTTTGGAAGATTTCAAAATATTTCGAAAAAGAGTCTGGAAGATTTTTTTTAAATTTTGCAGGGTTTAAGAAAATTGTAGGAAAAATGAATAATTTTAAAAGATATTTAGATGTTTAAGAAGTTTTGAAAAGATTAAAGAATAATTAAAAATTTGAAAATATAAAAAAAAATTAAAACAAAATTTAGAAGCGTTTTAAGAATTTTGGAAAGTTTCAAGAGAATTAAAAAAACTTTCTTAAGACTCATGGAAAAATTTTAAATGATTTTTTATTTTGAAAAGTGATTAAGATAAAATAGAAGAATATTTTAAAGCATTTCAAATGATTTCCTAAAATTTCGAAAAAGATTTTACCAAATTTTAAGGAGAACTTTTCAATTTTGCAAAAGGACAACATTTTACTAAAAATTCAAATAAGTTGTAGAGATATTTAGAAGTTTTGAAAAGATTAATAAATAATTTAAAACTTGTAAAGATTTCAAAAAGTTTAAAGCAAAATGTAGATTTTTAAAGATATTGAACCAAAATTTAGATATAGTTTTTAATTTCTTTGGTATTAGAGATTATTGATTAATTATTGAAGAGTTATTACAAAAATGAATTATACAAATTATTTATTTAAATACTATGTAAATTTTACAATAACTATGTTAGAAACACATGTAATTATAATTAAACTGTCATAATAAAAGATTCAGAATAGTTCTTTGTAATTACTCGTCAATAATTAATCATTAATTAATCGCTAATAACAAAGACATTACAAATTATATCTAATAATTATTTACCGACTAGAATACTAAAAATAATTACCTAAAGATATCTTTATAAAAAATAATGACTTTTTATTATATTTCCCATATTATGCGTAACAAATTTATCAGAAAAATTAACTGAAAAGATCTACCATCGAGATATTTGATATTTATAACCGGGAAATAACTGGGAATTTGGAGGGCGAAAAGTAGTAGACACCCTGCAATAAAATCTGAATCTCTGATTCGTAAAACGAAAAATATATGTCGATTTACTGAATTTAAAATTTTTTGTTTGGAAGCTTGCCTTGCAACTTTTTCCTAGAATAAAAAGAATGTTTCTTAAAATTGGCACACGAGAGCATATTTCCGAAGTAAAATGGGTATTAAACTTATTTTAAAAATGAAAAATAGGAATAAGAATAGTCTTTTTGAACTTCGCTACTTTAGTGTCCCACAGCTTGGTTTCTATTTATTATATTTCCTTCATTCTTCCTGGTCCCATAAAGTTCAGTATTTAACAAAATTTATTTTCTATTTTTTTACCATACTTTTTAAAAACTTTTGTCTATTCATATTGATCTAAAAGTCCTTAGATTTTCCCGCCCTCATTATAAGAAAATTTACGCTTTTTGTTCCCTGCCATCGTCTCTTAAAAATATAAGTTTAAAAAATTATATTACCATTTTTTTTATAGAAAAGATAAGCGAGAATATATCTACAGTCTGGAGCAATTCGAAAAATCTTTAACACACGATGACTTGTGGAACGCAGCTCAAAATCAGTTAGTGCAACATGGAAAAATGCACGGATTTCTCAGAATGTATTGGGCGAAAAAAATTCTTGAGTGGACCGAAACTCCCGAGGATGCGTTAAAATGGGCCATTTATTTAAATGATAGATACAGCATGGATGGTCGTGATCCAAATGGATACGTTGGTTCGTTCATATTTATTAAAATTTGAGAAATTAATAATTCAACAATTTGTTTCTTAAAGAAAGCTGCTTCTAAGGCTTTCAAATTAGAGCCCGTCCATAAACTATGTTGCCAATTTTGGGCTATTTTTAATCCCCCGTTCTCCCTTGTTGACGGCCGTAGTTTTACCCCCCCCCCCCCCAATAAAAAGTAACGTATCCTTTGAATAATAGGGGAATAAATTCTTTTGAATAAAATAATGTTGATACCATATTGGATTCAATATGAAACGATTTAAATTCTTAATATTTCAAGCCGAAATATATTGCATTTTCAACAAAATAGTTAAATTTTCAACCGAACAATATGAATTCTGAACCCAAACAGACCAAACAGTTGAACCTTTAAGCAAAAGAGACGAAATTTCAACAAAATAGTTGAACTTTTGGTCAAATAGTTAAATTTTCAAGCCATAAAGATGAATTTTTTCGAACACAGTTGAATTTTTAAATAAGAAAAATGACTTTTTTACCAGAAAAGATGAATTTTCAATCCAAAAGGACGAGTTTTTAACAAACAGTTAAAATTTTCACTAAAAAATATGAATGTAACAAAATAGTTGCATTTTTAACCTAATAATTGAATTTCCAACTTACAAAGATGCATTTTTAACCAAATGGTCGAATTTACAAACAAAAAAATTAAAATTCAAATAAATTAAATTCAAATACAAAGACAAATCAGACAAATCAAATTTTGTATTCGAAATGATAATTTTTCGAGCTGGAAAAGGGAAGGGAAGAGTTCTGTCATGCCCTATCCCTTTCCCAGCTTTATGATTTCTTTACAAAAATTGCCAGAATTATTGTATTTGAAAATTTATGATCAAAAAGTCTTTTCTATTCATGCGTCAACTTTGAATTATGTCGATGAAAAAAGTTTTTCTGTTTGAAACAGATGTTTCAAATACTATAAATGAGCATAACTTCCTTAATCTTCAATAAAGTGTATTAATATTATAGATCAATCGATTTGCCTCGAATCAAGAAATCTTTTCCGTTCTTGCATCAATATTGAATTATGTTAGTGAAAAAAGTTTTACTATTAAAAACGGATTTTTCAAATATGATGCATTACCATAGCTTTTTTACTCTTCAATAAAAGTTATCAATATTATAGGTCAATCGATTCGTCTCGAATCAACACATATTTTCTATTCTCGCATAAAATTTAAATTATGAGAATGAAAAAATTTTTACTATAAAAATCGATTTTAAATATAATATAAATGACGATAACTTCCTCACTCTTTAATAAAATATATTAATATTATAGGTCAATCGATTCGTCTCGAACCAAGGAATATTTTATATTCATGCATCAACTTTGAATTATGTTAATGAAAAAAGTTTTACCTTAAAAACCTCGAAATTTCATCAATTTATTTGCAGCCGTTTTAAAGTTATCGTGTTAAAAAGAAAGTGTAACATCCACACACACACACATCCGGATAATTGCTTAGAACATTGTATTAGACATTTTTAAATTGAGGAAGCTTTGTAATGGTAACATTTTCCAAAAATTTTTAATTCATTTAATTAAACCTTCCTCAATTTAAAAATGTCTAATAAAATGTTCTAAGGAATTGTTCGGATGTGTGTGTGGATATTACACTTTTTTTTTAACACTATAACTTGAAAACGGTTGCAGATAAATTGATGAAATTTCGAGGGCTTATTTTCACTACTAATATCTTCAAACTGACCGAAGGATTTCGGCAAATATTTATTGCATTTTTTTTAGCACTCAATAATATTTAAAAAAACGGGTTTTTATAGTAAAACTTTTTTCATTAACATAATTCAAAGTTGATGCAAGAATACAAAATATTTCTTGGTTCGAGACGAATCGATTGACCTATAATATTAATACATTTTATTAAAGAGTGAGGAAGTTATCGTCATTTATATTATATTTAAAATCGATTTTAATAGTAAACATTTTTTCATTCTCATAATTTAAAGTTGATGCGAGCATAAAAAAGATGTGTTGATTCGAGACGAATCGATTGATCTATAATATTGATACATTTTATTGAAGAGTAAGAAAGCTATGGTAATGCACAATATTTGAAAATACAGTTTTTTATAGTAAAACTTTTTTCTTTAACATAATTCAAAGTTGATGGAAGAAAATAAAAGATTCCTTGGTTCGAGACGAATCGATTCACCGATAATATTAATACATTTTATCAAAGAGTGAGGAAGTTATCGTAATTTATATTATATTTAAAATCGATTTTTATAGTAACAATTTTTTCATTCTCATAATTTAAAGTTGATGCGAGAATAGAAAAGATGTGTTGATTCGAGACGAATTGATTGACCTATAATATTGATTCATTTTATTGAAGAGTAAGGAAATGGCAGAGTAAGGTAATGCATAATATTTTAAAACACGGTTTTTAATATTAAAACTTTTTTCACTAACATAATTCAAAATTGATGCAAGAACGGAAAAGATTCCTTGATTTGAGGTAAATCGATTGATCTATAATGTTAATAATTTATTGAAGATTAAGAAAGTTAAGCTTACTTGTAATATTGGAAACATCTATTTCAAACAGAAAAACTTTTTTCATCGACGTAATTCAAAGTTGACGCATGAATAGAAAAGACTTTTTGATCGTAAATTTTCAAATAGAATAATTCTGACAATTTTTGTAAAGAAATCATAAAGCTGGGAAAGGGATAGGGTGCGACACAACTTTTCCCTTCCCTTTTCCAGCTCGAAAAATTATAATTTCGAATACAAAATTTGATTTGTCTGATTTGTCTTTGTATTTACAAAATTTGTTGTATTATTTTGTATTTTTTGTAAATTTCTATTTTTAAATTGATCAAAATGAAGACTTTGGTTTGTCTATTATTGAAAAAAATAACTAATGCTTCCTCTATGAGGAAGCAAATACATTTGCTAACGGGAAGCAAAGTCCTCGTGGAATGAGCACCATATAATTATGAATACAAACAAAGTGGAAACGCTCGAGATCGAATTCACAGCCATTTAGTTGAATATTAATGTATTTTGTTAAAAATTCGTCTTTTTTGTTCGAAATTAATTTTCTTGGTTGAAAATTAATCCTTTTTAGTTAAAAATGCAGCTGTTTGGTTCTGAATTAATCTGGTTTGGTTGAGGATTCAACAGTTTGATAGAAAATTAAACTATTCGGTAGAAAATCAACTTGTTTAACCAGAAAAGATAAATTTTCAAACAAATAGTGAAATTTTTAACTAAAAAAGATAAATTTTCAACCAAAAATGGAATAATAAAATTTTCAGTTAAAAACATTAATTTTCAACAAAAAATGAAATGAATTTTCAACAAAATAGTTAAATTTTTAACAAGAAAGATGAATCTTTTTAAAAAAAAATGCATTTTTAACAAAGTAATTGAATTTTTGACCATACGAGATGACTTTTTAACAAAAAAAGTTTCATTTTCAGCAAAATAATTAAATTTTCAACTAAATAGTAGAATGTTCAACCAAAAGAGATGAATTTCGAACCAAAAATATAATAGTAAACTTTTCAATAAAAAAAATTAACATTTAGCCAAAAATTGTCGAATTTTCTTATTGGGTTCTATTAGTTTAGTTCGCATTCAAGCGGAAAAACAAGAAAATGGGGAAGTTTCTTGAAAACGGGGGAAAAAGAATTCTTGAAAAAAGGGGAAAAGAGGAAAACAGGGGAAAGAGTATCAAGTCTGAAATATGAAAGTAATTTTCAAACTTATCAAGTTATTATTGAACTGTACCTTTGCATGCCCATCCCATACCCCTTCCTCCCCTTAAATTTGCAATTCAGTTTATGGACGGCCCCTTACATTAAAACGATTTTTTTTTGCATTGTTACATTTACATTTGATTACAATTATTTAATTTTTTTTTCAGGCTGTATGTGGTCAATTTGTGGAATTCATGATCAAGGCTGGAAGGAAAGAGCCATATTTGGAAAGATACGTTACATGAACTACAAAGGCTGTCAAAGAAAGTTCGCTGTCTCAGAATTTGTAAAGAAGTGGGGAGATAAAGTGCACACTCATGACAAAAAGGAAATGAAATGAACAGGAGATTCAGTCTTTTCAATATTTTTGATCCACTATTATTTTTATAATATTTACTCAAGCATCAAATGCTATTTTTATAGTTAATAATTTAAAAACACAGAATAGAGAATCTCCAGGGTGTATACTTACCTGGAAAACCTGGAATTGTCAGGGTATTTTTATGTACCTGGAAAAACCTGGAAATGTCAGGGAATTTTTGGAAAGTCAGGGAATTTTTTTGAGAGCTTGTCTACATTTTTTTCTAATTATAATATAAAATTGTTTTATATTGTTTTTTAATTTGTAAAAGTAGCTTTATATTACTGGATTTAACTATTTTGTTGAAATATCGTTTTTTTTTGTTGGAAATTAATTTTTTCAACTGAAAAATTGAAATATTCTATTTTTGGTTGAAAATTAATATTTTTTAGTTGAAAATTCAAGTATTTGGTTAAAAATCATTCTTTTTGGTAGAACTCAACTGTCTTTGATTTATGATTAAAATCTTTTTTGATTGAAATATCAACAATTACATTTTCTGTTGAGAATTAATCTTTTTTTGGTTGAAAATACAACTACTTGGTTGAAAGTTAAACTATTTTGTTGAAAATTAATTTTTTGCTTGAAGATTTATCATGTTAATTGAAAATTCATCTGTTTGGTTAAAAATGTAACTTTTTTGTTGAAAATGCTATTTTTTATTATAAATTAATTTTTTAACTGAAAGATTAATATTCCAGTTGAAAATGTAATTATTTTGCTGAAAATGATTTTTTCAAACTGAACATTTAACTAATACAGTAGAATATTCCATCATTTTATTTGAATATTCATTTCTTTGGTTGAAAATTATTTTTTCAACTGAAAATTTGAATACTCAATTTTTCGTTGAAAATCTATCTTCTTTAGTTGAAAATTCATGTATTTTGTTGAAGATTTATCTTTTTTTGTAGAAATTAATTTTCTTGGTTGAAAATTTATCTTTTTGATTGAAATTTCAACTATTACAGTTAAAGATTCATCATTTTAGTTGGAAATTCATCTTCTTGGTTTAAAATTCCACTATTCCTGTTGAAGGTTCATTATTTTAGTTGAAAATTCATCAGTTAGGTTGAAAATTTTGTTCTGTTTGGTTGAAAATTAATTTTTTCAACTGAAAATGGAACTATTCCAGTTGAATATTCCATCAGTTTAGTTAAAAGTTCATCTTTTTGATATAAAAATTAATTTTATTAACTAAAATTTAACTGTTCAATTTTTGGTTAAAAATATATCATTTTTAGCATAAAATGTATGTGTTTGTTGAAAATTCGTCTTTTTTGGAAGAATATCAACCTTTTTGGTTGATAATTTATCTTTTTGTTCGAAAATTTAACTGTTCCAGTTGAAATACATCATTTTGGTTGAATTTTTTTTGTTTGGTTGAAAAATTATTTTTTAACTGAAAATTTAACTATTCTCTTTTGCTTGAAAGTTCAACTATTTGGTTGCAAATGCAACAGTTTGGTCTCAAATGAATTTGTTTGTTTGTTGAAAATTCATCTTTTTGTTCTAAAATTTAACTGTTCCAGTTGAAATACATCATTTTGGTTGAATTTTTTTTTTTAATTTATTTATTAACTGAAAATTTAACTATTCTCTTTTGCTTGAAAGTTCAACTATTTGGTTGAAAATGCAACAGTTTGGTCTGAAATTAATTTTTTTGTTTGTTGTAAATTCATCTTTTTGTTCGAAAATTTAACTGTTCCAGTTGAAATACATCATTTTGGTTGAAATTTTTTTTTAAATTTATTTATTAACTGAAAATTTAACTATTCTCTTTTGCTTGAAATTTCAACTATTTGGTTGTAAATGCAACAGTTTGGTCTGAAATGAATTTTTTGTTTGTTGTAAATTCATCTTTTTGTTCGAAAATTTAACTGTTCCAGTTGAAATACATCATTTTGGTTGAAATTTTTTTTTTTTTTTTTAATTTATTTATTAACTGAAAATTTAACTATTCTGTTTTGCTTGAAAGTTCAACTATTTGGTTGCAAATGCAACAGTTTAGTATCAAATGAATTTTTTTGTTTGTGGAAAATTCAACTATTTGTATGAAAATTCATGCATTTTGTTGAAAATTTGTCTTTTTTTTTGTATATAATCAATCTTCTCGGTTGAAACTTCAATTATTCCAGTTGAAGATTCAAATATTCCAGTTGAAGATTCATAATTTTAGTTGAAAATTCAATTACTTGATTGAAAGTGAAACTCCTTTGTTAAAAATTCATTTTTTTTAAGATTCACAATTTTAATTGAAAATTCATCTTTTTGGTTGAAATTGAACTATTCTGTTAAAGATTTTTCTTTTTGGTTGGAAAGTACTTTTTTTGCTAAAAATTTAACTATTCCAGTTGAATATTCCATCATTTTAGTCCTTGGTTGAAAATTTATCTTTTTTTAGTATAAAATTCATTAATTTGGTTGAAAATTCGTCTTTTTGGAAGAAAATTAATCTTTTTGGTTAATAATTCAACGGTTTCAGTTAACGATTCATCATTTTAGTTGAAAATTTAACTGTTTCAGCTGAATATTCATCATTATGGTTGAAAATTTAATGTTGTTTGTTTGAAAATTAATTATTTTTTAACTGAAAATTTAACTATTTCATTTTTGTCTGAAAATTCATGTTTTGAAATGAATGTAATATAGTACTCACAATAATTTGACTTGAAAGAATATATTTCCCTATTTTCGTGAAAAATCTGATTATTTCCCCTGTTTTACAGGGTATCTATTCACCTGGAAAATATCTTTCATTCAAAATATTAATATGTCAAATATGCACTGAATTTTAAATATATGAAGATAAAATAAAAATGGTTTGAATTATTATTCAAATTCATGCACTTAAGAAAAAAATTCAAGAAATATTAATTATATTTTAAGTATTATTTGTTTAATTATTCGATGGTGATAATATATTGTAATATAATTTTTTGAAGCTTTCTAAATTAAACATATCAATTAAATCCTTAGAAACTGGTACCATTAAGATATTACTGATCCTATAATAAAGCTACTTTCACAAATAAAAAAGAATTAAACATTTAATATTTACAAGAACAAAAAAACATTATTTATAATAAACTCGCGTATACATATTCCGAGTCGATTGTTTAAAAAAATTGCGAAATACGTAAATACCTCCGTACTATGAAAAATGATTCGTGGAAAAATCTTGAGATACCTGGAAAAAACCTGGAATTGGCATGGAATTTTTTCCAGTATTTGAGTAGACACCCTGATCTCAAACTTTTATTGAAACATTTTTGATAAAATATTTACTATTACACAATTATGCACTTATGTCGCGTGAAGTCACTGTGATGGAATGTAGAAGTACAAATAAATAATTATAATTCTTTGTAGATATTACAAATTCAATACTTTTCATTACAGCTTACAAGTCCAATTGAAACTTATTCTGAACAGCTCCAACCTTTCCATTTTCACAAAATTTGCAGATTTATTGAGCCACTTTCCCAATTTTTTAATCTAATACCTTTTCTTTATTATTTTGTTGATTTCAGAATTTCCTGCTATGTAGCTAATTCCACTGTATGATTCATAGTCTAATTACTCGACTGGTGATTTGTACTAATCCCTCGACCAAAATTGAGTTCAACCCTGTCGCTACAACTAGTTAGAACAATTCCGAATTTAATTCGCGATGAAGTAAGTGAAGATGATTTGTTTTCGCTGTTCTCAGTTTCACTTTTAAATGTTTTTTTTTGTTTTTTTTTTCCCCCCAAGTTTAGGATGTTACCTGCGTAGATACCAAAAAGTATAACGAGTTGCCGGCGAAGTGGCGCCCTCCTTGATGAGTTCGATCGACCCCTCCCCCACCCCTGGTATATTTTGCTTAACCCGTTCTGCTTGTTCAGGACCGTATGAACCTGTAAGTCAGTTTTTGATATTTATTTCATTTTTACTTTCTCAGGGCTCGGATTGTGCGATTTTTTCCACTTTTTTTTTTATAAAATGCGACTAATCGACTTTTTTAGTTTTTCTCAGAAGTTTGCTATACTTAGTTTCAATATTAATGACAATGGAACTTTTAAAATTTAAACTGAAAACTAGAAAAAATGGTATGATTTAAATTGAGAATATTAACATTTGAATAATTTCTCCTTAAAGGTTTATACTTAGTAACTTTAAATTATTAGCGTTTGAAACTGAACAATTTCTAATTTCGTGAATTCGTATTTAAAATCGATTAATTTCAAATTCAATTAGAGTTTTCACACTCTTTCCTCTGTTCCCTTTTTCCTCCATTTTTTAAATAATTCTACTTTTCCCCCTGTTTTTAAGAAATTTCCCCTTTCCCCTGTTTTCCCTTTTTTTTCGCTTAAATGCGAACTGAATGAATATGTAATTAATTTGGTTGAAAATTTAACTATTTTGTTGAACATTCCTTTTTTTTGCTTAAAAAATATTTTTTTTTAGCTGAAATATGAACTATTACAGTTGAAAATTTAACTCTTTTATTGAACATTCTTTTTTTTTGGTTAAAAATTAATTGTTTAACTGAAAGACAGTTGAAAATTTAACTATTTTGTGGAAAATTCGTTTTTTTTGTTAATATTAATTTTTCTAACTGAAAGTTTAACTATTCAATTTTTGCTTGAAAATTTATCTTTTTTAGTTGAAAATTCGTTTTTTTTTGTAGAAAATTAATCTTCTTGGTTAAAGATTTAACTATTCCAGTTGAAGATTCATCATTTTAGTTGGAAATTCAATTACTTTGTTTGGAAGTTAAACTCTTTTGTGAAAACTGCATTTTTGTTGTTGTTAAGATTCATCATTTTAATCGAAAGTTCATCTTTTTGGTTAAAAAGTTCACTATTTTATTGAAAATTGCTTTTTTTTGGATTGAAAATTAATTTTTTTGAATCAAAATTTAACTATTCCAGTTGAATATTTCATCATCTTAGTTAAAAGTTCATCTTTTTGATTGTAAATTAATTTTTTTAACTGAAAATTTAACTGTTCAATTTTTGAAGAAAATTAATCTTCTTGTTGAAAATTCATCTTTTTGGTTGAAAATTCAACTGATCCAGTGAAGGTTAATCATTTATATTATTATTATTTAATAATATTCATTGATTATTTCATTTTTACTTACACAGGGCTTGGATTGTGTGACTTTTTTTATATAAAATGCGACTTTTTGAAAAAAAAAATGCTACTAATCGACTTAATTTCGTTTTTCTCAGAAGTTTGCTATGCTTAGTTTCAATCCTAATGACAGTGGAAGTTTTAAATTTTAAATTCGAAACCAGAAAAAATTGTACTGTTTTAATTGAGAATATTAACATTTGAATAATTTCTCCTTAAAGTTTTATACTTAGTAACTTTAAATTATTAGCGTTTGAAACTGAACAATTTCTAATTTCGTGAATCCGTATTTAAAATCGACTAATTTCAAATTCAATCACAGTCTTCACACTCTTTCTCATATTCTCTTCCCCCTCCCATTTTTTAAAAAGAATTCCTCTTTTTCCGCCTGTTTTAAGAAACTTCCCCTTGTTCTAGTTTTTTTGGTTTTTTGTTTTTTTTTTAGCCTTTTTGGATAGAAAATTGATCCTTTTGGATTGAAAATTCATGTTTCTTTCAGGCTGATAATAATTCAACTATCTTCTAAATAATTGGTCTTTTTGGCTTGAAAGTTCAACTATTTGGTTAAAAATTAAACTGTTTTTGGTTGCGGTTTAATCTCTTTTATTTGAAAATTCGACCATTCGGTTGAAAATTCAATTATTTGTTCGAAAGCCATCTTTTTGAGGAAAAAATTCAACTGTTTTGTTGAACATTCATCTTTTTGGATAGAAAAATCATCTTTTATGGTGGAGAAGTCATATTTTATGGTTAAAAATTCATCTTTGTTGGTTGAAAATTCAACTGTCTTCTAAAAAATTCTTCTTTTTGGATAAAAAATTAATTTTTTTTAAGTCAACTATTTTGTTGAAAATTTAACTTTTCAGGTTGATAATTCAACATCGTTTCAAAAATTCATCTTTTTTGCTTAAAAATCAACTATTTGGTTGAAAATTGGAGAAGTCATCTTTTATGGTTGAAAATTCATCTTTCCTGATTGAAAACTCAACTGTCTCATAAAAAATAAGCCTTTTTGCTTAAAATTATTTTTTTAAGTCAACTATTTGGTTGAAAATTCATCTTTCTTCGCTGAAAAGCATATTTTTTGTTGAAAATTCAATTTTTCAGGTTGATAATTCAACTGTATTTTAAAAAAGACATCTTTTTTGCTTAAAAAATCAACTATTTGATTGAAGTCTAATATTTTTTGTTAGAAAGTTCGACCATTTGATTAAAAAATTATCTTTGTATGTTGGAAATTTAACTATTTGGCCAAAACTTCAATTACTTTAGATATTAAAAATTCGTTTCGTTGCAAATTATAATTTTTTTAAATTCAACTATTTAATTGAAAATTAATCTTTCGGGCTTAAAAGTCAACTGTTTCTATACCATTCGACTTTTCAACTTAAAAACTCAACTCTTTTGTTGAGAATTTGACTTTGGGTTGAAAATTCGAATCTTTTGGTTCAAAATGCAATATTATTCCGATTAAAACGTTTTAAATTAAATTTATTATTGTTTCTATATAAGTTTGATTTAAAAGAATTTATTCCTTTATTTTTGTGAAAAATTAGTTTAAATTTACTTAGTTATTTTTTGACTGTGCAAGGAATATTTGAAAATCAATGAGAATTATGTACTCTATATTACTAAAGTCTAAATTTAAATTGTTTCAAATTTCACAACTTCATAGTAAAAGCCTTAAGGCTCTTAAAACGACTCGGGTTTCCGCCAGATCCATAACACGTCTACAAAATGCATTGTTTAATTTAATACTTCAACCACATTATCAAAAGGCTGTTATATCGGCCGGAACATAGAGATTTTTTTGAAAAATGTTCTTGTTTTTCTTGTAATTGAAAATGGAGTATTTTTTTGTGCCTGTAAAATGCAACGCGTTAACTAGTGTAACAATGTATCCCGAGCTGCAGTAACCCGGTGCAGTTTCAAGTCGCATAAAATCTGCAAGTGGCGCGTCTACGTCGCTTAGAGTAATATACATATGTTAATGTATAAAATTCCTGAAAATAAAGCAAGAATCCAACGATCAAATATGGACAAGCACCACAAAATGCTCCTATTGCAATTCCTAAAAACAAAAAAATTTGTTTCTTTGGACAAAAATAAAAAAGAGGAAAGAAAAATGAGAAGGCAACAAACCAAATCCCCTTTTTTATTTTTATTATTATCAAATCATAATATGAATGCATTTATAATATTTACCAAACGTTTCTGTGCTCATAAAGCACCCTTATCAAGGTAAGAAAAATTAGAGCAGGTGGGATCAGCGACGAAACAACGACGCTCTCTCCTCGATACCTGAGATCTAAGTGTGGGTCAAAAGGAAAATCCGTTATAAACACATCAGAAATAAGAGAAAGTCAAGATTCATGAAAACCTATTGCTAAATGTAATTAATCATACTAGAATAGCTTTGGTTTAATTTATCCAAATCAGTCTTCAAATTAATAGACAACTTATTTTGTTTTTGAATATAAAGCATTACCATGAATTCTCTCATTACTTTCACTATGTAAAATTTCAACATTATTCCAGTCAAACTCATGGTCAACATCAACAAACCCTTTTATATGTCTTGCAAGAACACTCCTAGGGACCGTACGATCTCGGGACAGTGAGGGTACGTGGGTTAGCGTTCGCAGATGATAAGGTTGTTATGGCGAGTCAATCGAAGACATGAAAAGAATGTTGAGCAAACTGAATACAAGCATGAAGAACACAAATGCTCATTCTTAGCCTTCAATAAATGCGTTTGAACAAATTAAAATTACATTTTGTTACAGTTTGTTACGGTAGGAGGGAGGGGGTCCTTCACTCATGTACGTAATTTTTGCAAATTCGCAAAAACTTTCTCCTGAAGATTATGTTTTTAGTTCTTCTTTATTCATAATGTGTCCCCTAAGGGTTTACATGACTTCCATTCCTTACAACACTTCCTTCTACATGTTTTATAAAATCGTATCCTTACTATTTACAGTTATTTACACCTATTTACAGAAAATCTTTCTATTTTTGGCGATAGCGCAATTTGGGACGTGTTAGCAAACGAGTGAGCGAGCGATCGAAAGCGAGAGTGCAAGCGAGTGAGAGAGAGAGAGAGAGAGAGAGAGAGAGAGAGAGAGAGAGAGAGAGCGATAACGCAAACGCAACTCAATTTACTTATGCTATTACATAACCATTACTTACAAATCTTTACGATTCTAATTTGAGCGACTTCCGTTTCCTTTTTCTTTCACTTATCTTGTAACTCCATTTTGCCATTTTTTTGCATCCATTCTTTCATTCTTTCTCATTTGCTCCCCCAGCACCCTCTAACTCCTTCATCCACTCTTCCCCCAAACCATCCTCCCCTAGAATCTTTACCACATTCTTTTGCCAGCTTCCTTTATCTTCCATTCCTCTCCTACATCCTTCCCATACATGCTCCCATGTTTCCTCTTCCCATTCACAGATTCTGCACTTCCTGTTCTCTTTATTTTCCCAACACATACCTGCCCTTACCTCGTTTCCCAATATAAATCTTGCTATTCTGGTCCATCTTTTCTCTCCCCATCCCTTTTCTAAATACTTTGGTACTCCTTCCTTTTTTATCATCTTATACCATTTATTATATTTTGATTCCTCAATCATCCCCAATCTTTCTATTAATTGTCTTTCCCTATACTTTTCTTCCACTTCTTCATAGTTGACTCCAGTCCCGTCTTCTATACCTCTAGCCTTAAAGAACTCCCTCCTTTCTTCTTCCGATCTCGTTAATTCCATCGCCCTCCCTCTCCTTTCTTCTACCTCCATCAAACACTTTCTCGCTAACTCTCCTCCCTTTCCCTCCCTCAGCTTCGTCTCAAAATTCCAGGCCCCTCTTTCCCGCTCTAGTACTTAATTTATCCCTTTGCGCTTCTTCTCTCACCATATATCCCGGTGTCCTCCAGTCTACCCCTAGCGTCCACCTTACATACCTTTCTTGTAAACTCTCAATCTCTTTCCTTTCTTTCCATCCCCATATCTCTGCTCCATAACCTAATACCGGCCATACCAGCGTATCAAATAACCAGATTCTCCTTCTCCAATTTTTTTTAAACCTTCTTATTCCTATTCCCCATATCTGTTTCATTACCCCTGCTGGTTTTTTATCCTTTCTCTTATATGAGCTCTATGATCTCCATTTGCTTGCAAGTTATATCCCAAATACTTAAACTCTTTTACTTCTTCTAATTTTATTCCCTTCCATCTCCCCGTCCATTCTTTCTTTCTTCCCCCTCCTTTTCTAAACCTCATTATCTTTGTTTTTTCTACATTTAAATTCAACTGTTTCCATCTAAGTGTTTCTGTAATCCTGTAATTAAGCCCGCCAGCCCTTCTTCATCCTCTGCCATCAACACTATATCGTCTGCGTATGCCAGTGTATATATCTTTTCGGTCCCTATGCTAACTCCTCCCCACCCTTTTCTCTTCATTTCTTCTTCCAAGTCTGATATTAATATATTAAATAAAAGTGGGCTCAGAGGACATCCTTGCCTTACTCCTCTCACCAACCAGAAACTATCTCCTACTTGCTCTCCTACCTTTACCTTGCTTTTTGTCTCTCTAAAATTTTCCGATACTCTTTTTATTAATCCCTCTCGTATCCCCTTTTTCACCATAACTTTTTCTATCTCGCCTTGGTCTAATGAGTCAAACGCCGCCTTTAAGTCCACGAATATTGCTACCATTGCCCCTTTCTCCCTTTTAATCCTTTTAGTTACTAAATAGTTCAGAACATATATATTATCCATCACCCCCATCCCTTTTCTAAACCCTGTCTTATTCGGTGGCTCTATCTTTTTCTCCACAACTTCTTTTTTTAACCTCTCCGATAAAACAGTCACATATACTTTATACAGTGTTGATATTAGTGTCACTCCCCTATCATCATTAACCTCCTCCCCTTTTCCTTTCTTCACTATTGGTATCACTACTCCTTCTTTCCATAACTCTGGCCACCCCTCTCCTCTCCATACTCTATTGCACATTATCCATGACCATTCCTTTAATTCTGTCCCCCCATATTTCCATACTTCATTTGGAATCTCATCTATACCAGGTGCCTTTCCATCTTTCATCATCCCTAATACCTTGTCTATTTCTTCCCTTGTAATGTCCTCCTCCTCATCTGTTTCCCTACCATTGTTTTCTTAAAAAGACATCATTTTTTTTGCAAATTCAACTGTTTTGTTAAAAATTCGTCTTTTTGGATTAAAAATTCAACTCTTCGTATAATATTAACCTTTTGTTTAAAATTCATATTCGGTTGCTGATAAGTCAACTGAAATATTTTTTTGATGAAAAATATTTTTTCTGAAAATTTGTCTTTTTAATTTAAAAGTTCATCTTTTTTAGTAGAAATATTGCATCTTTCTTGGACAAAAATGCAACTGTTTTGTTGAAAATTCAACTATTTACTATAAAATTTACTTTTTGTTTAAATTTTTTTTTCTGTAGAAAAGTCTGTTGAAATCCTTTTGGATGAAAATTCAACTCTTTTTTTGAAAATTTGTCTTTTTGATTTAAAAATTCACCTGTTTTAGTAGAATTTTCATTTTTCTTGGAGAAAAATAGAACTGTTTGGTGGAGAATTTAACAATCTTGTTAAAAAGTCATACTTTTTGGTTAAAAATTCGACTATTCAGCAGAAAATTAACTTATAGATTACAATTCTTATTTTGGTGTTGGAAAGTGAACTAGAATCTTCTTTGAATGAAAATTTAACTATTTTTTTGAAGTTTTTTTTTATTTCATTTGTTTCAAAAGAAATATTTCATCTGTCCTTAATCAAAATGCAACTGTTCGGTTGAAAATTCAACTCTTTTTTGAAAATTTGTCTTTCTGATTACAAAATTCACCTGCTTCAGCAGAAATTACATCTTTCTTGGATAAAGTTGTAACTGTTTGGTTTAAAATTCAACAATTTTGTTGAAAAGTCATACTTCTTGGTTGAAAATTCTGTTGTTTTGTTGAGAATTTAACTATTTTGTAGAAAATTTACTTTTTGGTTAAATTTAATATTTTGGTGTTGAAAAGAGAACTGAAATCTTTTCTGGATGAAAATTCAACTATTTTTTTTTTAATTCAAAATTCATCTGTTTTAAGAGAAATTTCATCTTTCTTGGATGAAAATGCAACTGTTTGGTTGAAAATAAAACTATTTTGTTAAAATGTCATACTTTTGGTTGAAAAAATTCGTCTTTTTGGATGAAAAATTCAATTTTGTTCGTAGAATCTTATTTTTTGTTAAAAAATTCATATTTTGATCTTGAAAAGTCAACTGGAATCTTTTCTGTATGAAAATTCAACTATTTAAAAAAATGTGTTTTCTTTCTAGATAAAAATGTATCTGTTTTAAGAGAAATTTCATCTTTTTTGGATAAAAATGCAACTATTGGGTAGAGAATTCAACAATTTTGTTAAAAAGTTATCCTGTTTGGGTAAAAATTCGTCTTTTTGGATTGAAAATTCAATTTTTTTCGTAGAAACTTATTTCTTGTTTAAAAATTCATATTTTGATCGTGAAAAGTCAACTAAAATCTTTTTAACAGAAAATTCAACTATTTTTTTAAAATTTATCTTTTTGATTTATAAATTCATCCACTTTGGTAGAAATTTCTTTTTTTTTTATGAAAATGCAACTTTTTGGTTGATTATTATTCTTCTTTGCTTGAGTATTCAACTATTTTATTTGAAAGATTTGGTTGAATCACTTTTTTAAGGAATCATTTTTTGTTTGTTTGAAGAGTTATATTTTTAGTTCAAAATTCATCTCTTTGGTTGAAAGTTTAACTATTTTGTTGAAAATTAATCTTTTTGAATTGAAAATTCAATTACTTGGGTAAAACTTAAACTGCATTATTAAAAATTTATTTTTTTGATCGAAGGCTTATGTTTTTGGTTAAAAATGCATCAGTTTCGTGGAAAAATAATTTGTTGATGAAGTCATATTTTTTGATTGTGAATTCAATTTTTGTAGAGAAAATTCGTCTTTTGGATTGAAGGTTCAACAATTTATGTCAAATTTTCTTTCTTCAGTGAAAAATCTTTATTTGTTGAAAATTCGTCTTTTTCGTTTTAAAAAACTTTTTTTTTGGTATAAATTTCATGTTTTTTGATTGAAATATAAACTATGACATTTTTTGTTGGGAATTTATATTTTTAGGTTGAAAATTCAACTTTTATGATGAAAATTTAATTATTTTGTTGAAAATTCAAGTATTTTGTCAAAAAGCCATCTTTTATAGTAGAAAAGACATTTTTTTGTATAAAATAAATTAATAAATTTGCCAATTTTAAATTTGTATCTGAAATACTGTTTTATTCCGTTTATAAAAGATTCTATGGTAAAAGTATTTCAAGATTAAAATACTGGTATTCGAATATTAATGATCAAGGAAAATGAAAAATTAGACAAGGAAAATGAAAAATTAGACAAGGAAATATAAAGGAATTTTGAAAAAGAAGTTCTCGGACACCCTGCCTAATTCTACTAGCAATAACTAGTAAAACATTTTTGGAAACTAAAAATTACGTACAGAAAGATGGGGGGGGGGTAGGAATATTTTGTTACAGTTTGTTACATGAGGGAGGGGGGGGGGTCTCAGATGTTGAATCAAGTATACACAAAATTCCAATATTAGATCAGCAAGATTTCCGAAACAAGGTTTTACACTTGTCAAAGAGCTTTGTTGATAATAATTTTTTGCACATTAATAGTATTGATCGCGAAATTTCTGAAGGTTTCATGATAACGAAAGGTTTTCTGAAAAACAACCCTGATATAATTTGCAATTTTGCATGAATGCTGATAAAGGCAATATTACAGTTTGTATGAAGAAATCAGATTATATTAGGGATATGGAGGATTTACTTTCCAATCGTGATAATTTTGTTTTACTGAATCAAAATCCGTTAAAACAATTAAGAAGAGACACTTTCAAGATTCTAGACAATTGGAGAAAGAATGGACTTCTAGGAAAAGATATAAGATGGTCTGATATAAATACCGAAGACAGTTCTTTCCAGATGTTATGGTTTGAGAAAGATTCATAAAGATGGCTATCCTTTGAGAATAGTTATTTCAACTACTAACACACCCACGAAATTTTTAGAACAAAACTTTAATTTGATACTTAAAGACTCCATTACAACTTCAAAATACAATATTAAAAATAGCTGGGAATTCAAAAAAATTATTATTCAAAAAACTGTTCCTGATGTCCAGGTAATGATTTCTTTGGATGTTGTTGCAATGTTTCCGAGTATACCCCTTGAATTAGTTGAACAGGCAATTTTAAATAGATGGAAAAATATAAAAACACGTACTCGATTCAGTCAAAACGATTTTATTAAAGGGGTAGTTTTTATTATGAACTCAACTTATATTAAATTCAATGGATCTTTTTATAGGCAAAAGTTTGGTACTCCCATAGGTTCAGTCATTTCTCCGATTTTAGCAGAAATAGTTATGGAAGATTTGGAGGTCTTTGCTTTCAAGAAGCTAGATTTTGTTTTGCCCATGTACTTTCGGTATGTTGATGACACATTATGTATTCCTCTAGCAAAGTTTCAGGCAGTTATCGATGCTTTTAACGGTTTTCATCCAAAACTTCAATTTACCCATGAAATAGAGAAAAATAATAAAATCAGTTGTTTGGACATAGAAGTAATTAAAGGTCAGGATGGTAATATTATTACCAATTGGTATAGGAAAAGTACATATTCAGGTAGAATTTTAAATTTCTTTTCGGCTCATCCTTTTCAAAACAAAATTACAGTAATCAAAAACTTAGTTGACAGAGCTATAGGTTTGTTCCAAGTTTCATTTCACAAAAAGAATTTGATTATTGTTAGGAATTTCCTTTTCCTTAATCATTACCCACAAAAGTTAATTGAGAAACATATCACAATTAGAATTCAACAAATAAAAAACAAAATAACATTTTATCTACGGATAATCGGAAGGAATTGAGAGAATATAGTTCTTTTAATACTTTTGTTCTCCCGTTTTTTGGTCAAAATTCGAAAACTATTGAATTTATGTTGAATAAATTTAATACTCATACTATTTTTCGTATACCAATTAAAATGGATTCAATAATAACTTTTTGTAAAGATCCTTTAGATAAATTTGAAAAAGGTGCTGTTGTTTACAAGATCACTTGCAAGATCTGTAAGCGAATTCATGGAAATGCTTTATATTAAAAAACAAAGTAAGTCGTCTATTAATTTGAAAACTGATTTGGATAAATTAAACAAAAGTTATTCTAGTATCAGGCCTCACAGAACGGTCCCTATATCCCCTATTGTAACCTATATTCAGATGAGGTCCCTAAAGTACCCTATTTTCAAGATTTGGTCCCTATGGTACCCTATGTGCAGGCCATAGTGTAACTTGTAATAATGGGCACTTTTCTTTCAAGAAATTAACTCATGGGTTTAATTAAAAAAAAAAAATCAAAAAATCACTATTCAATTCAGGTCTGTACCTATTTCTCAATGGTCTTGAAATGTTTTGAAATATTGCAGGGCATTTTGAAAGATTCCGAGAAATTTTTAATATATTTCAATAATTTGAAGGGATTTTTAAGATTTTAGGGTATTTTAAAAACTTCTAAGGCATTTTCAAGAGCTTTTAAATTAAAATATTTTTGGAAATTTTAAAGGTTCCCAAGGAATTTTTTATTAATTTCATTAATTTGAAGGGATTTCAAAGCGTTTGATATATTTTAGGATAAATAATTTTCTAAAATTTCGGAAGATATAGAACGATTTTACAGGACCTATAAGGTTTTAAGATATTTTAAGATTTCGCGTTATTTTATAAAATTTCCTGGGATTTCAATGATTTTAAGGGATTTTAAAGCTCTCAAGGTATTTTAATTTAAAGAATTTATTCAAGAGAAGTGTGGTATTTCGTAGAGTTTCTAAGATTTGAAGAGATTTCAAATTATTTTTTGAAATTCACCCTGAATACTTATTAATTTATCCTGAATTTATTTGAATTCTTCTAAATTTACTCAATTCTACTTAATTCAATGGATTTTCTTGAATTTTTAAAAGTTTTTATTTTTTTGATCCTGAGGATCAATTGACAAAATGATCAAAGGATTTGAAATATTTTAAAGTATTTTTTCAAATTCCTTGGCATTTTCAAGATTTTTTAAAAATTTCAAAATATTTTAAGGCGTTTAAAATATTTTAGACTATTTTAAAAGATTACAAAGAAATTTGTAATGGATTTCAGTAATTTAATGAAATATCAAAGGATTTGAAATATTTGAGGGTATTGTAAAAGATTCCCAGGCATTTTCACGAGCTTAAGAAGATTTCAAGGGATTTCAAAAGATATCAATGGATTTGAAATATTTTAGGAAATTTTAAAAGATTCCCAAAACTTTTTTTATTTATTTCAACAATTTAAAGGGATTTTAAAGACTTTGAAATATTGTAGAGTATTTTAAAAGATTCCAAGTCATTTTCAA
The DNA here is from genome assembly GCA_932195095.1 of Andricus curvator. NCBI lineage: Eukaryota > Metazoa > Arthropoda > Insecta > Hymenoptera > Cynipidae > Andricus > Andricus curvator. Next base: position 718,256 of record CAKNYM010052677.1, read on the forward strand.
GGGATTATCAAGGGTTTTAATAATTGTCAGGAATTAAAAAAATTTTGCATGCTGTTTTAAAGAATTTCCTAGAATTTCGGTTGATATGAAAGGATTTTACAGGACCTGTAAGGTTATAGGATATGTATTTTAAAAGATTCCAAGATTTCAAAGAATTAATTCACAAGAAGTGAGGATTTCGTAGGATTTAAAAGATTTCAAGTGATTTTCAAATATTTTTTGCAGTTAATTTGAAATTCCTCCTTAATTCTTTTAAATCCATTGGAATTCTTCTAAATTCAATCAATTTCACAAAATTCAGTGGATTTTTAAAAAGCTTCTGTTTAATTCATCTTGAAGTTTTCTAAACTCACCTTAAATTCATAGGCATTTTATCAAATTCTTTTGAATTCTCTTTAATTTTTCTAAACTCATTTCAATCTTACTCAATTCAATGAATTTTTTCATATTACATTCTCATTCTAATGAGAAGGTATTGGTTTTATGTAAAATTTG
>CAKNYM010052677.1:719150-737382 GCA_932195095.1 Andricus curvator
TCATCTCACCAAAATTGTGCACCTAAAAAAGATCTACAAATTTCTTATCATTCACTTTTTGATATGACGCGTAGTTTTTGTTTTATTCGTAAAAAACAGCATTGAAAATAGAAAAATCAAATTTTCAGACGAATATTACCAGCTACGAAAAAATGACCGAAACAAAATTTGTTTATCCAAGGAAGAGGTACAAATTTATTGTGACTCATTTTTCGATAGGATGCGTGGTTTTTGTTTTATTCGTGAAAATAACATTGACAGTAAAAAAATCAAATTTTTGAAAAAGCAATTAAAGGTACGAAAACATATAAATGAACAAAAATTGTGCATTCAAAAAATACTTACAAACCCGTAATCAATTTTTGTGGTAAGAATATATTCAAAATGAAAAAATTAACTTTTTTAAAATAAAATTTGTCGCCTGAATTATATCATTACTTTTCATTTAAAATCAAATACAAATTTAGTAATTTGTATATGAAGAACATATAACACGAAGCACAAAGTGCGCGCTCAGTGTATTTACCAAATCGCACGCCGTAAGTGCGCTCAAACTTTTTTGTTTCTATCATACGGTTCAAATGATTTTCAAATGAAATATCGAGCGCGAAGCGCGAGTGTCTGGATGAGAATGTGTTCCTTAAGGTCGATAGAACCTTGAGTAAATAAAGTTCCTTTTCAGTCTAAAATAAAAACAAATTTAACAATCACTTAATATGTAGAGGTTTTGATAATTTTATAATATTTGCAAACAAACTTTTTCTTTTCATCGAAGTCGAACACGAAGTTCAAAAATCTAGAGGAGCCGAGCATAAAGCGCGATGTAAATACGCCCGAGCGCGTAGCGCGAGGTGAATATATAATCGAGCGCGAAGCGCGAGATAAATATATGATCGAGCGCGAAGCGCGAGATCCAACAGTCGCGCGCCCTAGGCGCGCTCAAATTTGCGAGCGAAGCGAGCCACGCGCGAAGCGCGCCATGAGAATGTGCCCGCGAAGCGGGCAGATTTTTTTTTAATTGTTTTGAATTCACTTGATTGTTTTTAAAAGTCAGTTTGGTTTTATATGAATTTCATCGAATGCATCTCATTTCCCTTAAATTCCTCTAAATTCACTCAAATTTTACTAAAATAAATGGATTTTTTCGATTTTAAGAAATTTGCCCAATTCATTTGAATTCCTTTGAATTTGACTTTAATTGTTTTGCAGTCAATTAGTCACTTTTTTGATCAGAAATTAGTAGGGTTTCGAAGATTTGAAGAGATTTGAAATTATTTTTTGGCATTCACCCTGAGTTATTATTAATTTACCCTGAATTATTTTAAATTCTTTGGAATTCTCTTTAATTTTTTTTAATTCACCTAAATTCTTCTAAGTTCACTCAATTCTACTTAAATCAATGGATTTTTTGAATTTTTAAAAGTTTTTATTTAATTGATCATGAAGTCTTTTCTCACCTTTAATTCTTAAGCATTTCATCAAATTCTTTTGAATTTCCTTGAATTTTTCTCAGCTCATTTCAAAGTTGTTGAATGCAATGAAGATTTTCATATTTTCAAATTGTTTTCAATTCAATTGATTTTTTTTTAATTCCCCTTGAATTTTTATGAATTTCATCGAATTCTTCTCGTTTACTTTTGAATTTAACTTGAATTGTCTTAAAGTCTTAAGAATTTATCCTGAATTTGTTACCCTTTGAGCGCAACAAAAGTACCCTATGAGCGTGACAAAAAGTCCCCTTTGATCCCTATATTTTATCCCATAGGGACTGTGAGGCCCATAGTATGATTAATTAAATTTAGCAATAGGTTTTCATGAATCTTGACTTTCTCTCATTTCTGATAAATTTATAACGGATTTGCCTTTTGACCCACACTTAGATCTCAGATATCGAGGAGAGAGCGTCGTTGTTTCGTCGCTGATCCCAACTGCTCTAATTTTTCTTACCTTGATAAGGGTGCTGTATAAGCACCGAAACTTTGGTAAATATTATAAATGCTTTCATATTGTGATTTGATAATAATAAAAATAGAAAAGACGAAAGAAATAAAAAATAGAAGGAAAGGGATTTGGTTGGTTGCCTTCTCATTTTTCTTTCCTCTTTTTTATTTTTGTCCAAAGAAACAAATTTTTTTGTTGGATTCTTGTTTTGTTTTCAGGAATTCCATACATTAACTTGAGTATTGGACGTTGAATAGGATTTTGAATTTGATTTTAATCTGATTTAAAATTCTTAAATTTCAGTATACATATGTATAATATATAATAATATTAATGAACTTGTTTAATTTTGATCTATAAATAACAATTTAACAATTATTAATTTCAAATGGCACAAACTTAAAATAATTGAACTTCTTATTTAGTTATTTAGTTCATTTAAAATTTTTAAATTGTTCAAAATGATATAATTTTAAACATTTTGAAATGTATTGATTCATTCTTCAATTTAGAGTATTGAAAATGATAGCCTGGATTTATATTTTTTTATTAGAAATCTTTCAACTGTTCAGTTTATAAAAGTTGAAACATTTTTAATTTGTTAGTTTAACGGCATTTAATTTAAAATTTTTAAAAGGAATAAGTGTTGAGAGCTTCCATTTTATACATGTAAATTATTGAGCGTTTGAATACAAAAAATTTAAGCTTGAATTTAAAAAATTTAAATTTCAAAAGAATTCCCCTTTGAGTACTTTAATATCCAGTTCAGTTATGATTACTCTATATAACAAAATTTTCAGTTTTAAGAGTTCGAATTTTTTAATTCTATAGAAAAAATTAAGAAAAGCTAAAAAAATTAAAAATAGATAAAGTCAAAAATGATAATTTTTGAATTATGCTGTTTATCTATTTTTCATTCTTTCAGATTTTTTTCTACTGTATTTTTATCAGCAGGAAATCTTGATCTGCTTAAAGTATTTTTAAAAACTAGCTCAAAAATTAATTAAAAATAAAAGAACAGAAAAAGTACTACCTACATCTATAAAAATTCGACTTCCTTTAATACATTTTTTATTGTACACCATTTGTGTAAAAAAGGGCACCCTTTAAACAGGAAAAAAGTACCCTTTGCACCCTATTTTTTTATCTCATAGGGACTGTGAGGCCTGTAAGGAAGCAATAATAATAGTTTTAATATTCTATGTAAAAGTCGCAGAAATTTAAAAACAAAGGTACAAATTATTATCATAGTTTATAATAACTATCCTGGTTATTTTTAATATTTTTATGTAAGAAAGTTGCCTACTCTCTGAGTAACAAAATATATTTTCTTTTAGTTTTGGCTAACAAAGGTGTTTTAATAGCAAAAACATTCGATATTCGATACGTATTCTCCCATCACTTTATTTTTACCTACGATCGTGACACTGCGCGAGTTATTTTTAAATTATGAAATTTTTCTCTGGAAATAGAGCTACCCCTAGAAATTGAAATATTTCGAAATAAGGGGTTGATCTGAATATTTATAAATATCCATACATTACGTAAAAGCTTTTTTTAGCAAGGGGTTTCCGGAAAATGTTACGATTTGTTACATAGCGTGTAATATTTTGAACAAATCAACCCTATAGAAAATCTATGTATCCAAAATTATAGTATAACGTTAAAGGTTAGTGATCACAATAAAAAATTGTAATAAGGTTATAAAGATTTCAAAATTTGGATTTTTTCCTGTCAATTTACAGAAAAATATCCATAAAAACAAAATCTTTTTTATAATGTTTGAAATTATTACCATCCACAAAATCATTTAACATTTTTTAAGTTAATCGAGTTAAGGTAAGATATTTAAAGAAGTTCCAAGGGATTTTGAAGAATTTCAAAGATTTACAAATATTTCAAGGGATTTTTGAGGAATTTCAGGGGATCTTAAAAGGTTTCCTCGGATTCCAGTAATAAGGCTCTGAATAAGGTATTTCAATGAATTTTCCATCATTTCAAAGAATTTCATAGAACTTGAAATATTTCAAGGGATTTCAAGGAATATCATCAGATTTTATGTAATTTTACGGCATTTCAATAGACTTTATAGTATTTTAATGAAATTTCGAAGAATTTATTCACAAAAATTGAGGGATTTCAAAGGATTTCACAGATTTCAAGAAATTTTTTCATATTTCAAGGTATTTCCAAAAAATTAAATTTTTGAAAAGATTTTAGGATATTTTAAAAGATTCCAAGGAATTCCAATAGATTTCAAGAATTTGGAGAGATTTCAAAGGTATTAAAATATTTTAAGGTATTTTCAAAGATTTCAAGAAATTTTTTAAGAGCTTTAACAATTTCAAGAGATTTCAAATGATTTGAAATAATTTAGGGTATTTTAAATACTTTCATGGAATTTGTAAGAGATTAAACAAATTTCAAGGATAAAGATTTTACTGGATTTAAAAAAAAAACTTAATGCGGTTTTAAAGAATTTCGGAAGATTTGGAAAGAAATTATGGTAATTATGGTAATAATGTATTTTAATGCATTTTCCAGGATCTCAAATATTTCAAGGGATTTCAACAAATATTATCAAGTTTCATGTAACTTCACAGGATTTCAAGTGATCTTATAATACTTTAGTGAAATTCCAAAGAATTTATTCACAAGAATTCAGGGATTTCAAAGGATTTAAAAGATTTGAAGATAGTTTCAAATATTTCAAGTTATTTCCAAAACTTTAAATAAATTTGAAAGATTATAAAGGATTTTAAAGGTTTTAGGATATTTTAAAAGATTCCAAGTAATTTCGATAAATTTCAATAAATTTCAGTAAATTTCATAAGATTTAAACAATTTTAAGATATTTCAAAAGATTCCATCGAATTTTCAAGTGCTTCAAAAAATTTCGAGAGATTTCAAACGATTGGAAATATTTGAGGGTATTTTAAAGGATTCCCAGAAAATTTTTTTAAGAGATTTAAAAAATTTCAAGGAATATCATCAGATTTCATGTAACTTAATGGGATTTCGAGGGATTTTATATTTTAATGAAATTGCAAAGAATTTGTTCACAAGAATTGCGGGATTTCGAAGGATTTTAAAGATTTGAAGAGATTTAAAAAATATTTCTAGGTATTTCCAAAGATTTGGAAGAATTTAAAAGATTTTCGGGTATTTAAAAAATATATCCATAAAAACAAAGTTTTTTCACAATTTTTGAAATTATTTTTGGACCTAAAAAGATGATTTTTCAACGAAATGATTGCATTTTCAAACAAAAAAGATTAAAGTTCAACCAAAAACAGTTGCATTTTGAATCGAATAGTTGAATTTTCAAGCTAAGAAGACGATTTTTTTATAAGAAAGATTAATTTTTTAATCCAAAGCACGAATTTTCTATCCGAAAAGACGAATGTTAAATGAATTCTTAACAAAGAAGTTCAAATTTCAACCTAGTATTTGAATTTTCAATAAAAAACATCAATTCTCAACGAAAAATATAATAGTTGATATTTCATAAAAAAAAGATTTTAATTTTAAATCAAAAACTTTCGAAGTTAACCGTAAATAGGAATTCCCAATAAAAAATGTAATAGCTGATATTTCAGCCAGAAAAGGTTTTAATTTTAAATAAAAAAACAGTTGAATTTAACCAAAATGACGAATTTTCAACAAAGTGATTGAATCCTTAACCACAGCAGAATATTTTTTAACAAAATAATAAAATAGTTCAATTTTCTACCAAAGAGATAGATCTTCAACCAATGAAAGAAATTTTTAACAAACTAGTTCAAGTTTTAACCAAGTAGTTGAATTTTCAACAAAAAAATATGAATTCTCAATGAAAAATTTAATAGTTGAATTGTAAAAAAAAACGATCAATTTTTAATAAAAAATGGATTAGTTAAATTTTCAATTAAAAAAAAAATTAATTTTAAACTAAGAACAAAACGAATTTTCAATAAAATAGTCGAATCTTCAACCAAATAGCAGAATTTTCAACCAAACGAGATGAATTCTTAACCAAAAATATAATAGTAGACTTTTCAATTAAAACGAATTAACTTTCAACGAAAACTAATTGGATTTTCATATTGGGTTATAGTAATTTAGTTCGCATTTTAGCGAAAAAAACGAGAAAAACAGTTTCTTGGAATCAGGGAAAAAGACGAATTCTTTGAAAAGGGGGAAACGAGGATAATATGACAAAGAGTGTAAAGTCTGTGTTGAGATGCCTTACTTGTAAATAAATTTATTAATCGAATTTTTTTAAGCTATTCAAAAAATTGCTATTCGCATTTTCCTTTTCCGCTTATGATGTCACATTCTGCTTTAACCCCTCCACCTCTACGTCACAAATCGTCACAAAACCTGTTACCCCCCCCCCTCCCCCAGTGTGACGTAGTTTTTGAACGGCCCCTTTAAAGTATTGTGATTTAAAAAGCTAATAACAGATGTCTTTTAATGTGGTTGTTGCAAGATTTTTTGATAATATATTTTTTAAATACTGCATGAAATTCTAAAAATTTTAGTGCATTTAAAAAAAATTTCAAGTACTTCATTTCTGAGAAAAAAAGTATTGAAAAAAAGTATCGAAAACCCGATTGAAACAACTTTGTGACCTTGAAACGCTACATCCTGCAAAACGCTGAACCAATCAGAATAATAGTATGCAGTGGCTCTATTGACTAACGAAGTATCCAGCTGACAGCTGGCGAAAAAATTTGTGACCCTACACATGTCGACTTTTGGCACATTTGCACTGCTAGCCTTTACAAATTCCGGTTTTAGTGAAATTCTAGCATTTTGAACACCTTTTTGGGCCCTTCATACTTTTTAAACATATTTTAACTAATAAACGTGGAAATAGGTTATGTTTACTGCCAGTCATTAGCGGCCATATTAATCTCCCACCCCAACTTCTCTAATCAGACTGATGTTTACTTTCGACGCTGGTCCAATCAGAATGTCTCATCTTCCCGCAAAACATTTAAAAAGTATACCTTTTAAACAGTAGAGGAAAATAACTTATTAAAAACAAACTTTCCTCAAGTAATTATATTCAATTTTTAGTGCTTTTTTAATTTCACTAGAAAAAAAAGGATAAAGTTCCGAATAGGTGAATTCTCGAATTGCCTTTAAACTCCGTATTCTTATATACGTATAGTGACGTGCTGATTATGAATCTTGTAGTGAAAATTGGCGACAAGGCGATTTTCATGGTGAAACCGTAAAAAAAACCCATAAAAATCATAGTTTTTTGCGTTTATCTCAGCCAATGCCCAAAATTTCGCAAAATTTTTTCAACAAAAGTTGTAGATCTCATCGAGATACAAATTTTTTGTTGCAAGCATTTTTTTCCGTGATTAATAGTTTACGCGAAAATTAGTGATACATCTGATGACATGTAACATATTTCAGTGCAGTAAGACGTTGGAAAGGGGTATGGGTTTGGCCAAAATTATTTCTGTGATCATTCACAGAGGTGCCTTTCCGCCCCCACCTCATGAGACGTTGGAATGGGGTATGGGTTTGACCAACATTATGTCTCTGACTACTATTCGTTCACGATACGAAGGCCCCTTCAAAACAGCTGCACATTTTTGTAATTTACTCGTAAGAAAAAAATTGCTTAAAGACATAGCTTATACCATGATAAAGCTTACTTTATTGCGCTTAAGACAAGTCCCCATTTGTTTATATGCAAAAATTGGTTTGGAAAATATCTTTCGCGAAAAGATGAAAACCTTGGGTTTTTCGTGTCACTCTGTCCTTGCTTGACTTTCGATGACGACATCTTTGAATTGAACAGTGTAAAAAATTTGTAAAAAATTATATAGATGCATTCATATTTTGACTATACATGCGTGAAAACAAAATTGCAATATATTAATAACAATTAACGTAAAATTCATTTGGACATGACCTATTAATTAATAACAAATAATCCTGGAAGACCGACGAATGGTAGTGTGTGTGTGAGGAGACTATGGCTATGGGATACCATAGCTAAAGGGTCACCTTTGGGGTCTGCTCATTCATCAAGTTCTGAAAAGAGGAAAAAGATACTTTGATTTCCAATGGCAACTTTTCGTATAGTAGCTACCTTTTTTTAAAGACCAGACCCGTCAGCTATGGTAACCCGCTGTGTCCTCACACCCACACTACCATTCGTCGGTCTTCCAGGATTATTTGTTATTAATTAATCGGTTTCAAGATTGTCATTCCTAATTATTATTTGATTGCATTTGTTGAAATTTTCCAAGCAGTTTAAGCCAAAATATAACTCTCTACTGCGTATATTACCAGAGATAGCATAGTCATGTTTAAATTCATTTTACATTAATTGTTATTAATATATTTTGAAACTTTGTTTTCATGTATGTATAGTCAAAATATGAAAGTATCTATATGATTTTTTTCAAATTTTTCACACTGTTGATTTCAAAGATGTCGTCATCGAAAGTCAAGCAAGGACAGAGTGACGCCAAAAACCACGGTTTTTACCTTTTCGCGAAGGATATTTTTCAAACCTCCAAAACAGCTGGACATTGTTGTAATTTACTCATAAGAAAAAAATCGCATAAAAACGCAGCTTATACTATGATGAAGCTCACTTGATTACGCTTAAAACAAGTCCCCATTTGTTTATGTACAAAAATTGGTTTGGAAAAAATCCTTTGAGAAATGGTAATAACCGTGGTTTTTTCGCGTCACTCTGTCCTTGTTTGACTTTCGATGGCGACATCTTTGAAATGAACAGTGTGAAAAATTTGAAAAAAATCATATAGGGTAAGGAGGGGCAGCGCCGACCAGTTAACAGTCAATGATTTTTTTAAAGTTAATAAGATGTGGAATTGATCCATTTTTTTTTCATTTCGAGTCCTCCATTATTGTACATCATATTTCTATAAGTAACAATTACATGAATAAAAGAATGATTTAATAATTGAATTATTTCTGACAAGCTGTATTTCGTCGGCTTTGCCCCACACCGGAGGGCAAAGCCAACCGCAGCTTTTTATGAAAATCAAAACATCTGAAGAGTGGAAAACATGATGTTCCGCGTCTGTGGTATTTTATGTATTGGAAAAATTACCTTTAAACATATTCAGCAAGAAGAATAAGTTATTTTTAATAAAAATAGTGATAGCTGTGATATAACCTCTTATTAGTTGACATTCAACTAGAGACGGAGTACGCGCAAAGGTTTCTACCGTACCAATACAAAACACCCGCTCTACCGACCGGCTTGAAAATAATAATATATAATAGAGTTTCTTGCATGTAGCCCAGAAGGTAAGTGGCTGTTCTACATTACCGATGACTTATCGACAAAACTTATGATACGTTTATAACCTAAGCACGTGTAAACTATTATTTTGGTCGGGCTTCCCCCACTGGTGAGGCCTTAATTATTTACGATATTAAATACACTTTGGACTTGTATTACGTTCAATTATTATAATGACATAATGTGATATTGTTTTATCTGTCAAAATATCAAATTTTCATACTGTAAGTATTGCCATTAACGTCGAAAACTTTACATTTCTGCCACCGAATCTTCCATTCTTTCGTTGTCAAAACTGTTTTCTGCATAATTTTTCTTTTACAACGTCAATTTTCAAGATTTCAGTAAGTAACGCTATCTCTATAATAAAATAGATTTATTTAATGCAAAGTAGAATGAAAATTGTTAAATAATAGCGATGTTATAAGCAAAGTTACCTTTGCCCCACCGGTCGGCGCTGCCCCTCCTTACCCTAGATACTTTCATATTTTGACTATACATACGTGGAAACAAAATTGCAATATATTAATAACAATTGATGTAAAATGAGTTTAAACATAACTATGCTATTTATGATAATATACGTAGTAGTACAGAAAAAACTAAGAATAAAATTTGTTGCAGAAAATTTTTTAGAGCGATAAAGTTTTGTTCAGCCAACTTCGCGTCTTTCAAAATACATGTGTTTGTCATGGAAAAACAAAAGAAAGTTTAACCGATATTTGTGTAAAGTTTATCCTTTGAAGTTAATTTTTGTTGCAAAGAATCTTTCGTTGGAAATCGATGTAAAGTTTATCTTCTGTTTTTTCTGTGAGAGAGTTATATTTTGGCTTTAACTGCTTGGAAAATTTCAACAAATGCAATCAAATAATAATTAGGAATGACAATTTTGAGACCTATTAATTAATAACAAATAATCCTGGAAGACCGAAGAATGGTAGTGTGGGTGTGAGGAAACAGTGGGATACCATAGCTGATGGGTCTGCTCATTGAAAAAAGGTAGCTACTGCACGAAAAGTTGCCATTGGAAATCAAAGTATCTTGTTCCTCTTTTCAGAACTTGAATGAGCAGACCCCCTGAGGTGACCCTTTAGCTATGGTATCCCATAGCCATAGTCTCCTCACACCCACACTACCATTCGTCGGTCTTCCAAAATTATTTGTTATTAATTAATAGGTTTTAGGATTGCTATTCCTAATTTTTATTCGATTGTATTTGTTGAAATTTTTCAAGCAATTTAACACGGAGAAAAATAGATATTGAAAAGTAGATATTAAAAACTTTGATATTTAACTATAATATATAGAGATTACGGTATAATATCTAATATCTTCCATTCAATATACAAGATATTAAAGGGCAATTTCTGTTTATATTGAAAGAATAAAATGTGTGATATTAACCGTTAATATCTAAAATATTAAAAAAGCGGAATTTTAACGGGGCAATGTCGTTGACGTGTGGCGTGGCCTCAAAAGATTTTAACACCACTTTGTCCGTATATTGAGCAATCGTCGTGTGTGTTGTGTTATTTCGGTTATTTATTGCCTTAAAAATTTTGGCGGAAAATGGATTAATTTTTTTTGGACATGGATATCATAATTTTTGAAAGAAAATTAGGACTTGGCGCTACAGGCATCACTTATGTTAGCATTGAACAGCGTATTATTATCAATGCTCAAGAATTCGAACATCGAAAACAGAGGACTGCGATCTAAAATCTTTTTGGATTTTACAGAAATTGGCATGCTTTACAGGTAATTTTTGCATAATTGAAAAATATTTGTTGAATATCTTAGATTCTGCCCTTTAATATCTTGGATATTGTCAGGTAAAATCTTCCTTTTAATATCTATGGATGTTCTACTTCAATATCTAGATTTCTGTCCCATAGTTAAATCGCTAAGATATCAACTAGTAATATCTAGATAGTCTTCTTTAATATCTATTTTTCTCCGTGAAGACAAAATATAACTCTCTACGTATATTACGAGAGATAGCATAGTCATGTCCAAATGAATTTTACGTTAATTGTTATTAATATATTGCAATTTTGTTCTCACGCATGTATAGTCAAAATATGAATGCATCTATATAATTTTTTTCAAATTTTTTACATTGTTCAGTTCAAAGAAGTCGTCATCGAAAGTCAAGCAAGGACAGAGCAACGCGCAAAAACCACGGTTTCCATCTTTTCGCGAAGGGTATTTTCCAAACCAATTTTTGTACATACACAAATGAGGACTTGTCTTGAGCGAAATAAAATAAGCTTTATCATGGTATAAGCTGTGTTTTTATGCGATTTTTTTCTTAAGAGTAAATTACAAAGATGTGCAGCTGTTTTGGAGGGGCCTTCCTATCGTGAACGGATAGTCACAGGGGTGCCTTTGCACCCCCATGAGACTTTTATGTATCACTAATTTTCTCGGAAACTATCGCTCTAGGAAAAAAATATGCAGCAACCCCATTGTCATTCACAAAGTTTGAAATTTAAAAGATAACAGACTAATATAGGAATACCTCAAGTCTCATATGTAATATCGAAGCATTGTCACGCTTTTGCCCATCAGACTGTGAAAGTCAATTGTCGATATCTGTTACATAAACAGAATGTGACCGCTCGAAATAAAACCTACACTCCTGTTTCTCGAACACAAAGAAAATTCAGTCAAATGCAGTATTGATGACTGACGTGAAATGTTTCAGTGGCTGTGAAATTCCCAGTTCAATTTGCCTGTTTCAAATCAATATTTTCTATACGTATACTAAATTGGCCTTTTGGTCAGATATTTCTTTCAACGAATATGAATTTAATTCGATTATTCTTTCATTTAGTTACTTTACAAATTTATTTGAATTTCAAACATTCTCTTTAGTTTATCCTGGTTTATCAATCTCCATGTGGGGCCGTTCAAAAACTACGTCATGCTATTTTGAAAACTTTTCTTTTCACTCGAGAAAATATGAATTCTTAACAAAAAATGTAATAGTTGATATTTCAAATAAAAAAGATTTAAATGTCAACTCAAAAACAGTTGAACAGATGAAAATGTCAATTGTTGAATTTTCGAACTTTTTTTTCCACCTCAGTACTGGATTGGTAAGGTGGGATTTCGGGAATAATCCCGGTGGGCTCGTACTATTTTAAGCAATTTGGGCCATTTGACTTGCAGAATTGCGCAGCTTCCTGCCTCAAACACTTGTTTTGACCATTTTTTCCGGGCCGGTTTTTGTCCCAATTCTTCATCGCAGATCATTAAACAAAGCTTGAACCCCCCAGGATGATGTCACATATATCCAAACACCCCACCCTCCTTTTAAGTCAAAATTTTTTCTCTGATTTCCTTTGATAAACGCGTAAAATAAAACGCAAAATACACAAAAATAGTATTTTAACAAACCTCACAAAACTGCTAGCTCTCAAAACAGAGGGGAAATAGGGATATTTTTTCACGAGAATAGGGAAATCATAGGGGAATACATTAAAAAAAAATAAAATTATGGTTAGGTATCATATTGAGTTCTATATACATAAAATGGTTCAGATTTCAAGTCGAAATATATTTAATTTTTAACAAAATAGTGAACTTTCAACCAAAAGATTAATTTTCTACCGAAAGAGCTGAATTTTCAACCACGAAAGATGATTTTCTAACCAAATAGTTGAATTTTCAACGAACAACAGGGATTTTATCAGATTTCCGAGGATTTCAAAGATTTTAAGGGATTTTAAAAGGTCTCAAGCTATTCTAATAAATTCTCCATGATTTCGAGAAATATCATCAGATTTCACGAGATTTTATAATATTTTTGTGGATTTCAAAGTATTTATTCACAAGAAATTGAATATTGGATATTTTAAAAGATTCCAGGGAATTTTCAATTGATTTCAATAATTTGAAGGGATTTAAAAGAATTTGAAAGACTTGATGGTATTTTCAAAAATCACAAAAAATGCCAACGGCCATGCCACGCTGAAAAAACCAGTTCTCGTCAGATCACTGAAGTTAAGCAGCGTTGGGCGCGGTTAGTACTTGGATGGGTGACCATTCGAGAATACTGTGTGCTGTTGGCATATTATGGGTGTGGTGAGCCCAAACTTGTAGTTATTTATAACTACAAGAAAAACTATCCACCTAGAAACACTACCCGAATCGGGTAGTGTCACGCCTACCCTGAAAGGGAAACGGCTTAATGGTATACATAAATACATACAGGGAATTTTTATAAGCTTTATATTTCAAAAGATTTGAAATATTTTAGAGAAGTTTAAAAGATTCCAAGATATTTTTAAGAGATTGAAACAATTTTAAGGAATTTCAAAAGATTTCAAACAATTCGAAATATTTTAGGGTATTTTTTAAAATTCCGAGGAATTTTCAAGAGTTTAAAAAAGTTCCAGGGGTTTTAAACGATTTTAAATGATTTGAAATATTTTAGGGTAATTTAAAAGATTCCAAGACATTTTTAATTGATTTCAATAATTTGAAGGCATTTCAAAATATTTGAAACATTTCAGGATATTTTAAAAGATTTCAAGACATTTTCAAGAGCTTTAAAAAGTTCCAAGGGATTTCAAAACATTTCAAATGATTATAAATATTTAGGGTATTTTTAAAAATTCCAAGGAATTTTCAAGAGCTTTAAAATGTTTTAAGGGATTTCAAAAAATTTCAAAGGACTTAAAATATTTTAGGGAATTTTAAATGATTCCAAGGAATTTTCAACAGCTTTAAAAAGTTTCAAGGAATTTCCAAACATTTCAAATGATTTGAAATATTTTAGGGCAAGTCAGAAGATTTCAATCCATTTCCAAGAGATTTGAACAGTTTCAAGGGATTTTAAAAGATTTCAAAGAATTTTAAATTTTTAGGGTATTTAAAAAAATTCCTAGGAATATTCAAGAGATTTAAACAATTTTAAGGGATTTCAAAGAAATTGAAATATTTTAGGGTATTTTCAAGAATTTAAAGGAATTTTTAAGAGCTTTAAAAAAGTCCAATGGATTCCCAAAAATTTTAAAGGATTTGAAATATTTTAGGGTATTTTAAAATTTTCCAATGGATTTTTAATTGATTTTAGTACTTTAATTGGATTGCAAAGGATTTGAAACATTATAGGGTATTTTAAAAGATGACAAGTCATTTTCAAGAAAACGAAAAAAATTTAAGGGATTTCCAAGGATTTTATTGATTTTAAGGGATTTGAAAAAATGTTCATGCGGCTGTAAAGGATTTCTTAGAATCACGATACGAACGATTTTACGAGACCTATAACGTTTTAAGATACTCTAAAATGTTCCAAGGTTTTTTTTTAAATTTCCGAGGATTTGAATGATTTTATTCACAAGAAATGAGGGATTTCATAGGGTTTCAAAGATTCTAAGAGATTGTCAACTATTTTTGCAATTAATTTGAATTCATTTGGAGTTTATCCTGAATTCTTATTAATTTTTAACGAATTCTTTAAAATTCTTTTGGATTATATGAAATTCTCTTGAATTTTTTAATTCACTTGATTTCTTCTAAATTCACTGTACTCAATTCAATAGAATTTTTTGGATTTTTCCCAATTTATTCGAATACTTCTGAATTTAACTTGAATTGTTTTGAAATCTTATGAATCGAATTCACTTGTATTCTTTCAAATTTAAAAGAACGTAAGACACATTATTAATGCACGTTAGTCACTGTTAGTCACTTTTGAGTTAGAAATTAGTCACTTTTGGTTACATTTTCGGTTTAAATAAGGTCACTTTTTCACTTTTCAAAAAGTAAATGAGGCTATGACTTTTCTGGGAATAATAAACATTTGTTTTATTCCATTTATAAAATATTCCATATTAAGAATGATGCAAGATTATAATTTTGGTATTCAAATATTAATGGCCAGGTAAAATGAAAAAGTAGTCAGAGAAAAATCAGAGAAAAGTTAGGGAATTTTGAAAATGAAGTTTTTCGGTCACCCTGATGAAATAGATAATAGAGATTTTATGGCTTGACATAACGTCAGGCTTGCTACAGGTCAGGGCAATCCAGAAAGTCAGGGAAAGTCAGGGAACATCTTGGAAAACCTGACAGAGTCAGGGAATTTTTCATCAACTGAAGTTAATTTTATTATTTTGTTGAAAATTCAAGAATTTTGTTAAAATTTTATTCTTTTTGCTTGAAAATTCGTCTTTTTGGGTTGAAAATTCATCTATTTTGGTAGAAATTTAATCTTTTTGTGTTCACAATCACAACTGTTTCATTGAAAATTAATCTGTTTTGGTTTAGGATTCAGCTATTCTTTTGAAAATTCTTCTTTTTTGGTTGAATTCAACATTTTTGGTTACGAAATTAATAGACTCAGTTGAAAGTGGAACTGCTTTGTTAAAAATTTATTTCGTTGGTTGAAAATTGATCTAATATTGCTTAAATATTCCCTTAAAAAATCAAACATTTGGTGGCAAATTAATGTATTTTGTTGAAAATTAATCTTTTTTGGTAGAAAAGTAATCTTTTTGGTTGAAAGTTGATAATTTTTGTTAAAAATGTATTTCTTTGATTGATAATTTTTTTTGTATTAAAAATTAATTATTTTTACTGATGATCAATTTTTGTAACCAAAATTTAATTTTTTTCAGCTTTTGGGTAAAAATTCAACTATTTTGTTGACAATTCGTTTTGTTTTTTGGTGGAAAATTCATTTTTTTATTTGAAAATTAGGCTGTTTTGGTTGAGGATTCAATCAATTTGGTTAAAATAAATTAAGAAAAAATAATTTTTTGTATTAATATTATTATATTGGTCTCGTAGGTGTAAAGTTGTCCTTATACCTAAAAGAAGAATTTAGAACGGTCAGGGAAAATGAAAAATAGTTCAGAGAAAAGTCACGAAATTTCGAGATTGAGATTTTGTAACAATCCTGCATAACGTTTTAAAAAGTATTTGTAAAGATAAGCTTATAATTTTCATAAAGATTATTTAATGTGTCGAGATGATTGCAAGTTTTATGGTTCTTTGAACTCAATTTCTGATTTTCATCATTATATCAACTCGGTAAATTTTTCTCTTTGAGAAAATGCTGCTGATAAAGTTCTTTCAGAAAAAGAATGAACAAAGGAACTCGGAGAAATCTGGAAGCTAATAAAAAACGGAGACACAACATGTGACTTTGTTCACTGAGTCCAATAACTCTATTTTCCGTCCATTCTTTCTTTTATTAATACTTAATATTAATGCACTCTTTTCAAATATCATTCATAACTGTAAATAAATCCTCTTCCTTTAACAGAGCTTTAAAAACTTACTTTATGAAAAATTAGTTAAATTAGGTGCTGTGTGTATACAAGAAAGGGTTTCTTAGCCTATTAAGACCTTAATTAAGTCGTTCAAACCTCCCCCTCCCATACGTTCCCTCCCTTACACCCCCTACTTCCCCTCCCTACACTTCAACCTTCGCTTCCCTTCCCTTCCCTAACTTTCACCTCCTCACTTCCCTAGCTCACACTTCACTTCCCCAGCCCGCACTTTCCCCCCTGCTCACCCTTACTATCCTACAAGCTCTCCCTCCACTTCCCCTACTTCCCCACCCCTCATTTTCCTTACTGTCCTCCGATAATTGCCCTTAGATCCCCAACCTACTTTCCCCCTAACTTCCCCTCCCCTTATTCTCCATCGCTATCCCTACTTCCCTACCCTCACTTCTTCTCACTTCTTCTACTTCCCTACCCCCTCATTTCCTCTCAATTTCCCTGGTTCTCCTTACTTATACCTCACCCTTCCCTACTTCTCCTTCCCTCATTTCCTCTCACTTCCTTTAGTTCCCCTTCCTTAATTTCTCCTATTCCCCCTCATTTTCTCTTACTTCATACCCCTCACTTCCCACTTCCCACTTCACCCCTTCCCTCATTTTCCCTCACTTCCAGTACTTCCCCTCCTATTATTTCACCTCGCTTCCCCTTACTTCCCCTTACTTCCCCTATTTAGAAACTAGCTGTGAATTCGATCTCGAGTGTTTCCATTTTGTTTGTATTTATAATTATATGATGCTCATTTCACGAGCATTTTGCTTCCCGTTAGCAAAAAAATGTATTTGCTTCCTCATAGAGGAAGCATTAGTTATTTTTTTCAATAATAGACAAACTAAAGTCTTCATTTTGATCGATTTAAAAATAGAAATTTACAAAACATACAAAATTACAAAATAATACAAACAATTTTTGAAATACAAAGACAAATCAGACAAATCAAATTTTGAATTCGAAATAATTTTTCGAGCTGGAAAAGAGAAGGGAAAAGTTCTGTCGCACCCTATCCCTTTCCCAGCTTTATGATTTCTTTACAAAAATTGTCAGAATTATTCTATTTGAAAATTTATGATCAAAAAGCCTTTTCTATTCATGCGTCGTCAACTTTGAATTATGTCGATGAAAAAAGTTTTTCTGTTAGAAACAGATGATTCATATATTATAAATGAGCATAACTTCCTTAATCTTCAATAAAGTGTATTAATATTATAGATCAATCGATTTTCCTCGAATCCAGGAATCTTTTCCGTTCTTGCATCAATTGTAAATTATGTTAGTGAAAAAAGTTTTACTATAAAAAACCGTGTTTTCAAATATTATGCATAACCATAGCTTCCTTACTCTTCAATCAAATGTATCAATGCTATAGATCAATCGATTCGTCTTGAATCAACACAACTTTTCTATTCTCGCATCAACTTTAAATTATGAGAATTAGAACATTTTTAGTATAAAAATCGATTTAAAAACTATATAAATTACCATAACTTCCCTAATCTTTAATAAAATTTATTAATATTCTGGTTGAATCGATTCGTCTCGTACCAAGGAATCTTTTATATTCTTGCATCAACTTTGAATTATATTGAAGAAAAAAGTTTTACCATGAAAAACCGTATTTTCAAATATTATACATTACCATAGCTTCCTGAATCTTCAATAAAATATATTAATATTATAGGTCAATCGATTCGTCTCGATCCAAGGAATCTTT
>CAKNYM010052677.1:744516-754594 GCA_932195095.1 Andricus curvator
ACAAGAACAACCTTTAGCTATGGTAAACATCAACCCTTAGCAATGCTGTATAATATCCCCTAGCAAAGGGTAATAACAACCCTTAGAAACGGCTAATAACATCCCCTACTAACTACGATAACAATCCTTAGCGAGGATCAGTACAACTCCCTCGCAACAGACAATAACAGCCCATATCAAGGGCTAATAACATTCCCTTACAACGATTAATAATAACCTTTAGCAACGGACATTAACATCCTCTAGCAACGGTCAGTAACAAGCCTTAGCAACGTCAATACAACTCCCTAGCAATGGCCAATAAAAACCCTCAGCAATGGCTAATAACATCCCCTAGCAAGGTACAAATAAGTTGTTAGCAATTATCAATACAACTCTCAAGCAATGGATAAGAACAACTTTTAACTAAGGTCAACATCAACTCTTAGCAATGCTCTATAACATCTACCAACGGACAATAACATTCCCGAGCAACGATTAATAACAACCCATAGCAATGGCGACTAACGTCCTCTAGCAACGGTCAGTTACAAGCCTTAGGAACGATCAGTACAACTCCCCAGCAACGTTAAATAAAACCCTTAGCAACGGCTAATAACATCCCCTAGCAATGGACAAAAAACCAATTAGCAACGATTAATATAACTCCCTAGCAACGGACAAGAACACCCTTTAGCTACGGTCAATATCAACCCGTAGCAATGCTCTGTATCATCCCCTAGGAATAGACAATAAAAATCTATAGCAACGGCCACTGACATCCTATAGTGACGGTCCGTAACAACAATTAGTAATGTTCATTAACAACCCTTAGCAACGATCAATACAACTCAACTCACTAGTAACTGTCAATAACATCGGCCTAGAAACGGACAATAAGAACCCTTAGCAACGGTCAATAAAAACACTCGGCAATGGTCAATAACAACCCTTAGCAACAGTCAATAACAACTCTTACCCGAGGGATAGTAGGGGCCGTATGGGATGAGGGGGCTCCCGAGGGATAGATGGGGTCCCGAGGCTAAGGGGGGTCCCATGACATAGGAGGAGTTCAAGGTTGAGGGAGTCCCGAGGAAAAAAGGACGACGGATGGATGGACGGACGGACACCCGCCCGAAACTATGAGGGTTTCTACCCGGGGTTAGGAAACCCAAAAAACGTTGATTTTATGAAGGTACATGGCTTATGTTGTGTTGTAAGGTAGTTGAATAAATTGAGGAAGATAACATTGAAGGAACCTTTAATTAATGAGAATGAGAGTCCAGATATTTAGACATTGCTCGTTGATGTCGGGTGGTAGAATGTATAATGACAATGACACGCAGGTCAGTGACAACTAGCGTCGCAAGGCCCCATAATTTTAAGGGTGGGGGCGAAAACTCAGGGCCCGAAGGCGTGTACAAAATTCGATGAATCCGGAAAGAGCCGAACACTCACGAAGACGTTTACACAAGATTGTAGAGTTGTAAGAGTTAGCAAATGACGGTACATTAAGGTTTAGATAAATGAGGCGAACCTGAAGGGCCTGAAGTGAAAGTGCGCATACCTGACATTGTCAAGAGACTGGGACTAAGTCCTCGATATTTTGGATATTTTCATCTGGAGAGCAAATAATCATAAACTCAGAAGGCGAGAGACTAGAGTTAGAGAGTAGTAAAGATTATCCTACAAACCACGACGAAAGCACGTTTCAAAGCAGATGTTAAAATTTCTAAATCTAAAATTTGCGCAGCAACAGCTTAGTTATGCATTTGTTAGTTCATTTTTATTGGAAACTATTCAGTATTTATCCAGAAATAACTTTACGTGAAAAATAATGTTTACACAAAGAAAATTGTCGAAATTTTGCATTAAAAAAAAAATTGTTTATTGCTAATATCTCGTAAATTGTCCATTGTTAGCTGATAAAATACATAATGGATTTCGATATACTTTTACCTATTTAAGTCCCATAAAAATCAGTAATCCATGAGGATTGCTCTCCCCTTGTTAGTAGAGATTGGAAATCTCTATCCAGGTAAATAACGTTACATTTTTTGGGAAACCATCGCTACGTCCCTGGCTTTACACCTTCGCGTATTCGTCCTATAACGTACGCCTGTGGATCCTCTAGTAGATCGGTGTTACAGAGAGGGTTGGTGGGTAGTCAGCGCCACTTTTCAGAGTCAGTCAGCACTCGGTCACCCTGCTGAGGGGTTGCTCTGGTCGCGCTGCTCTTTCCTCCCGTAACCGCCGTATCCACGTTAGTTCGCGGCGAGATTAATTAATCGATTCATTATCCGGCTAATTAATCGGGCAATATCGTGGGTACCATTAAGGGATGATTCGGGGTGGCTGAAGGAACTACTCCTCTCTCTGGGAACCACCCCCTGACGTACGTTCCTTGATGGAGAGGACTTGAAATTTCCTCTTATTCGAGAAAAGAGCAAGCAAAGGACACTCAGTGCAAGGACACGCGTCCACGACCTTCCTCACTCATTACCCCTAAAATCAACTCCAAATTTTTCCAAAAATTACGAATCCAGTTCCTCCGAATACCAAAAAGTGCCGAAAAGATCAACTCCTCGAACTATGGCGACGACGTTCGGGCGTAGACGGTTTAGCTCATTGTACATTCAAATTTTTCCTGATCCTCCTCATTAGCAGTGATAAGCACGTAGTGGACATTTTTCGTCCAAAACTTCCCTATGGGATTTATCACACGAAACTTTGCGGAGGAAAATTCTCGCGCTCTTCTTTTGCGATGATCTTAATCTTTTTGTAAGATTACATTTTGTTAATTTGTTTAAATTTTTCGCTTTTTTTTAAACAGTTGTAGTGGAGAATATAATTACTTTTATATAAAGAGCTTATTCTGCTTCAAGAAGTCACTGTTTTTTTTTTTAACGTAAAAACTTACAAGTGCAAACCTTGAACTAAGCAGGCACAACGATTTAAGTAAATTCTAAATGTCGACTCAACTTTATCAGACTTTTACACTTCTTAGGCGATATTTGCCGTTTCATAATTTTATTCTAGAGTGATTTAATCAAAAGCTAACATTTTGTAAACGTTCCATATTGTACGAAAAGAGAACAAGAGTTTTTGTTTTTGACTTAATAGTACATATTTCTCAATGCTATTTGTTTCTTTAGCTTGATGAATTTAGTCTTCGGAGTTTATTGTTCTCCTTAGCTTTAAAATATTCTAAATTTTTAATAAACACAGCATACTTTGATTTGTTGCACTGTGTTATAATAACCCAATAAATACAGAAGTCGATTAATTAAAGCCTTTCAAGCAACGTTAATTATCATCGAAATAATTTGAACAAGATTTCTTCGAAAAGGAAATATTTTTTCGAAGGTTTGACAACTCGTCCGATCAGGTGTGACTTCTAAATACTTGAGGATATTCCGATGACTTCAGAAGATTTTACTGACTTTAGGAGATTTCAAAAGAATCTAGTGATTTCAAGTGACTTCAAGTGATTTCATGTGGATTCATGTGAATTCAAACGATTTCAACTATTTCAGGAGATTTCAAAATAATCCAAGTGACTTCAAATGAATTCAAGTGATGTCAAGTGACTCGAGATATTTTAAAATACTTTATTGACTTCTGGAGATTTCAAAAGATTTCACAAAATTTTAGGAGAATTCACTGATTTAAGGAGACTTTACTAAATTTACAAGACTTCATTAATTTAATGAAGTGTCTATTCGTCTCACTGCTCATTAGGGTGGGTCGAAAAAATGTAAATTGAAAATCAAAAACAGCAACCCTTCATTTTAGACAACATAATATGCTCGGTTTTTAAAAATCTTGAAAGATTAAAATATTTTCAGGTTTTTCAGGACAGAATTTTATTTTTATAAACCTCAAAAAAGTAAAATAATTTTTAATAGCTTTGCAAACCATCCTAAAATTTTGTTGAGCATTTAGAAACTTTCTCGCACTCAAAATTTATCTACGAAAAATTAAAAAGATTTTAGCAATAAAAATGGCTAAACCCTAAATTAAATAAAGATTTGAAAATTCTTAATTTTCAGAGTTTTGCGAAAATCGCTAATATTATTTTTTTTTAGTAATCTACATAATATGCCGGACTTGAAACAATCTTGGAAGATTGAAATATTTTCAGTTTTTATATGACAAAATATTATTTTATAAACCTCAGAAGGCTAAAATAGTTTGTTAAAGCTTTGAAAACTATTTTAAAGTTTTGTTCAGCCTGTAGAATCTTTCTCGAACTCAAACATTACTTAAAGTTCAAATTGCCATTCTAATGGCTGAAATCTTATCATTTTTTTCGTTTGGGTAAATTTGGAGTGTGAGAAAGTTTCTAGGTCAGACAATTTGTTAGGATAGTTTGCAAAGCTTCTAAAAATTGGTTCAGTTTTTGAGACTTTTAAAAATGAGATTTGTTCCTAGAAAAACTGAAAGTATTGAAATCTTACAAGACTTTTGATTTAATTTTTTTTACTCTTCCTACTGCTTACTCCGTATCAAGTGACTTCAGGAGATTCGAAGGGATTCAAAGTGACTCATTTGGTTATTATATGGACAACAAAATATTTGGTTGACCCAAATAAAATTTTTGGTTGTTTCAACCAAGTCTTTGGGTGGATGGAGTATTTGGTTGATTGAACAAAAAAATTTGGTTGGGCCACACAAATATTTTGTTGAATCAACCACAATTTGTTTGATTCACCCAAATTTTAATGTATATCCAAGAAAATAGTTCATTTGGTCCAAGAAAAATTTTTTCTGACTGTGTCTTCAAGTGAATTCAGAAGTTTCTGAAAAATTCACTGACTTCAGGAGAATTCAAGTGATTTCAAATGGCTTCATATGAATTCATGTGACTTCATAGGACTTCATGTGAATTTGAATAACTTAATATATCCGGAGATTTCAACAGAATTCAACTAAATTGAAATGAATTCAAGTACTTCCAATTAATTCAAGTGACATCCAATGAATTCAAGTGACTTCAAGTGAATTCAAGTGACTTCAGAGAGATTTCTTTGCAAGTGTACACCTCACTTGACAAGTTGTCAACCCCTGGTATTTTTGTTGACTGAAAAATATTCTTATAGAATATTTTGAACTCAATCTCTGGAAAATATTCAAAGAATTTTCCGCCGCAAGTTTTTCTCGTGGGAGATTTCCAATGGTGTTATAAAGTGCCTTTCTCAATTTTAACAGGACTTTTCATACGAATCTGAATGCCCATATTTTTCACACATGAACGAATGTAGCAATAGCAAAGCGAATTTGCTTGTTAAGAAATCTATAAAAGTGCAAATGGAATAGGAGACGAGATTAATAATCCTGGGACTTAAAGGAATGTCTCTCCTTCCAGTCTCTCTGAGGAACAAGAGGAAGCCATGTAAGTTGATAAAGTGAGGATTGGAATTCAACCCGTGTCCTTTTTCTTAAGAAAGTTGTACACCGAGAAAAGAGAACCTGATATTTCTATAAAGCTTGTGAGATTTATTTGAAATTGGAAAATATTTCCTTAAAACTTTAATGAGTGTTGTGATTTTAATGGGGAGCTGCCGAGGCGGAAAAGTTATACATAGTGGAAAATATTATGTATAATTTTCATTTGTTTAATGCATTTTTGTATGAAACAAATGAAAATTATACGTTATATTTCCAAATATGTATAGCTTTTCCGCCTAAGTTGTATAAGTGAAATTAAAAGTCCATGGGGTACTTTTCCTTCATGATTTTAAAGTGAAAACTATTTTAGAGAGAGGGTAATTAATGAGTGTTAGTAATTACGATGTGAGGTGAAAGTTTTATTTCACAGAAAGTGGAATAACATGAAACTTTTTATAATGCAGGAAACTGTTTCGCGGTTTGTTTAAAGTTGAGGGAATTTTATAAGCTTATGCAAATTGCTGGTTGAAATTATATTTTTGAACTAATTTGCAGTTTATTAATTTTTAGGTTGAAATTATATAAACAGCATTATCTAATTATTAGTCTAATTTCATCAATGAATTATGCAGGGTGGCTTCAGGTCAGGAAAAACCTGGAAATCAGGGAAAAGTTAGGAATTTTGAATAATATTTAAGAAATTTCTGTAAAAATACTTGGAGTAATGATCAAAAATGATCAGGACAGACAAAATACACTTTTACGCTATTTTTTTCCCAAATCACTTTTTAAAAGTAAAGATACTATAGGCACTTTTCTTTCAATAAACTAACTCATGTGTTAACCACTGTTAAATTCAGTTCTATACCTATGTCTGAATTTTCTTGAATAATTTTGCAATATTTTAGGATATTTTGAAAGATTTCAAGAAATTTTTAAGAGATTTTAATAATTTGAACAGATTTCATCGAATTTTAAAATCTTTTATGGTATTTTTTTAAAATTCCAAGTAATTTTCAAGAGCTTTGCAAAGTATCAAAGGGTTTCGAAAGATTTCAAAGGATTTTAAATATTTTGGGGTATTTTAAAAGATTTCAAGGCATTCCTAATAGATTTCAATATATTAAAGAGATTCCAATGGATTTTAAAGATTTTAGGTGATCTTTAAAAATTTAAAGGAATTTTAAAGAGCTTTAAAAAGTATCAATGATTTTAGACAGATTTTAAAGGGTTTGAAATATTTTAAGGTGTTTTAAAAGATTCTAAAGAATTTGTAATATATTTCAATAATTTGAAGTTATTCCAAAGGATTTAAAATATTTTATGGTATTTTTAAAAATTTCGAGGAATTTTAAAGAGCTTTACATATTTTTAAGGGATGTCGAAAGATTTCAAATATTTTACAGTATTTCAAAAGATTACAATGCATTTTCAAGAGATAACAAATTTTCCAGAAATTTCCAAGGATTTGAATCATTTTAAGGGATTTGAAATATTTTCATTGGGTTTTAAAGAATTTTCAATGATTTTTTCAATGATTCTAAGGGATTTTAAAGGATTTCCGAGCATTTCAATGATTTTAAGGGATTTTTAAAGCTCTCAAGGTATTTTAATACATTTCCAGGAATTCAGGAAATATCAGATTTCATGCAATGTCACGGGATTTTCAAAGATTTTCAAACATTCAAAGGTATTACCAACGACTCTAAAGAATTTGAAAGATTTTAGGATGTTTTAAAAGATACCAAGGAATTATTAAATGATTTCAATAGTTTAAAGGGATTTCAAAAAATCTTAAAGAATTTTAAAGATTTTAGAGCATTTTAAAAATTTGAGGGAATTTTTAGGAGATTTAACAAATTTCAAAATATTTTAAAGGATTTGAATTATGTTAGGTTATTTTTAATGGATTTGGAATATTTGAAGTGATTCTAAAAGATATTAAACATTTCAGGTTATTTTTAAAAATTCAAAGAATTTTCAAGAGTTTTAAAAAGTTTTAAGATATTTCAAAGAATTTCAAAGGATTTTGAATATTTTAGAGAATTTTTAAAAATCCCAAGGAATTTTCAAAAGCTTTAAAAAATTTCGAGGTGTTTCAAAAGATTTCAAAGGATTTAAAATATTTGAAGTTATTTTAAAAGATTCCAGGCAGTTTTGAAGAGATTAAATTTTTTTAAGGAATTTCTAATTATTTTAAGGATTTTAAGGGATTCAAAACATTTTCATGGGGTTTTAAAGAATTTCCTGGAATGTCAAAACGTATGTAATGATATTGTAGGGCCTATAAGGTTTTAGGATATTTTAAAGAATATCAAGGGATTTTATCAGATTTCCGACGATTTCAATGATTTTAAAAGATTCGAAGGTATTGTAATAAACTTTCTAGGATTTCAGCAAATATTATGAGATTTCATGTATTTTTACGGGGTTTTATGGTGGTATTTTAATGAATTTCAAAGAATTTATTCAACAGAAATTTTAGATTACCTAGGATTTCAAAGATTTTTCAATAGTTCAAGGTATTATTAAAGATTTACATTTTTTTAAAGATCTTAGGATATTTTTAATGATGTCAATGAATTTTCAATTGATTTCAATAATTTTAAGGGGTTTCAAAGAATTTAAGGTCTTTTAAAAATTCCAAGGAATTTTTAAGAGCTTTGAAAAGTTATAAGGGATTTCAAAATATTATAAAGTATTTGAAATATCTTATGGTATTTTTAATATATTTTGATAATTTGAAGCGATTGGAAAATTTTAAAAATATTTTAGGGTATTTTTAACAATTCGAAGGCAAGAGCTTTAAAAAGTTTCAAGGTATTTCAAAGAATTTCAAAGAATTTTAAATATTTAACGGTATTTTTAAAATTTCCGAGGAATTTTCAAGAGCTTTAAAAAATGTCAAGGGATTTCAAAAGATTTTAAAAGGGCTCGAAATATTTGAGAATATCTTAAAGGTTTCCATTGGATTTTTGATTGATTTCAATAATTAGAAGGGATTTCAAAGGATTTGAAATATTTTAAGGTATTTTAAAAGATTCCAAGGCATTGTTAAGAGATATAGAAAAATGTGAAGGAATTTCCAAAGATTTGGAGGGATTTGAAAAAATTTTAATTTGGTTGTAAAGAATTTCTTAGAATTTCGGAAAATATGGAACGATATTACAGAATTTTGAAAAGAGTCCAATGGATTTTATAAGATTTCCGAGGATTCCAAAGATTTTATGGGATTTTAAAAGGTCTCAAGGTATTTTAATAATTATTCCAGGATTTCAGGAAATATCAAATTTCAGAGAATTTCATGGGATTTGATAATATTTTAATGGATTTCAAAGAATTTATTCACAAGGAGTGAGGGATTTCGTAGGGTTTCAAAGTTTTGAAGAGATATTCAGATATTTTGTGCAATTCATTCTAATTCATATGGAATTCACCCTGAATTCTGATTACTTGATCCTGAGTTATTTTAATTTCTTTGGAATTTATTTGAATTTTTTCAATTCACTTGAATTCTCTAATTTTATTCAATTCTACTCAATTCAATCGATTTTTTTACTTTTTGTTTAATTCTTCTTGAAGTTTTTCAAACTCTCCTTGAATTCTGAACTCACCTTGAATTTTTATGAATTTCAGTTAATTCTTCTCATTTCCCATAAACTACTTCAAATTGACTACAGTTTTACCGAAGTCAATGGAATTTTAATTTTTTTTGCAAATTAAAAAGAACATTATTCACATTAATTCAAGTTAATTTGGCTTTGGCACCCCTGAGAATAATAAATGAAAAATTTATTTTGAGTTTCTTTTATTCCATTTATCAAGATTCTATATTAAAACTGTTACTGGAATAGCATGCAACTTTTTATAATGCAGGAAACTGTTTCGCTGTTTGTTTAAAGTTGAGTGAATTTAATAAGCTTCTGAATATTGCTGATTGAAATTATATTTTTCAACAAACTAGCAATTTATTGGGTCAAAATATCTCAAGTGTGCCACTTTTAAATCGATAGTTCTATTTTCAATCAATTTATACAATTTTCGATTCGTTTTTATATCAAAATAACTCACCTAAAATATTTTTGCAAAAAATTTATTTTTTTAAAAGTTATTAACAATCAAAGGTTCTTGATAATTTTTTTCAAAAATCGATTACTCGCGAACGGTTCATCGAAATTCAATTTTTTTAATGTTCAAATAATCTTT
The DNA here is from genome assembly GCA_932195095.1 of Andricus curvator. Taxonomy (NCBI): domain Eukaryota; kingdom Metazoa; phylum Arthropoda; class Insecta; order Hymenoptera; family Cynipidae; genus Andricus; species Andricus curvator. The sequence goes on from CAKNYM010052677.1 coordinate 754,093, forward strand.
TGTTTTAAACAATTGAAAATCAATTAAACTTCTCCGCCTGTGAAAGAATTCTTCCACATTCCAATACATTCTAAAGTCTCTTCCGAAAATTTTGGTGAAAAAAAAGTTAGTATTTTGCAGTAGTTCAAAAGTTATTGATTTTTTTGTGACCGCGCTCCGACCTCCAGCGCTGGTTGAGTACGCACAATTATGTAAACAAATGCATAGTTTAGGCATTTATTGGAAGAAAGTAATCGTTTTTCTTTCTTAGTAACTTTAAATTATATGACTGGTAATATTTAGTGATTAAGATTGGTCATTCGATATTAATTGTTTATTTTATAAACAAATCTTATTAACAAATGCATAGTTTGTTCATTTATAGACAGGAAGTAATAGTTTTTCTTTCTAATCGTCTTCAAATTACATAGGTGGTGATGTTTAGTGACAGAGAATTGTCAATCGATATCATTTGTTTATGTTATAAACAAATCTTATAAACAAATGCATAGTTTGACCATTT
>CAKNYM010052678.1:0-32554 GCA_932195095.1 Andricus curvator
AGTCCTCTAAACGCATTATCCATCATACGTTGGAATGTAGCTGGGGCTTTCTTCAATCCAAAGGGCATCCTATTATATGCAAAGTGTCCTTATGAAGTAGAAAAAGCTGTATATTTTTTAGACCTTTCCTCCATCGGAATCTGATGGAAGCCGGCACTCATATCGAATGCGGAGAAAAATTTAGCCCGACCCAGATGATTTAATATATCATCTATCACTGGGAGAGGGTACGCGACTTGGTCGGTGTCTTTATTGATTTGTCAGTAATCTACTACCAATCTTAATTTGTTACCTTTTTTAGGAACTACCCATAATGGTGAGTTAAACGGTGATTGCGAGTGTCTTATTATTTTTTTATCCAATAGTTTTTGTGTTTCTTCTAAAACAAATTCTCTATGTTTCTCAGGTAATTTGTGTGATCTAAGGTTTAATACTTCACCTAAATTTAAGGTAATTTTGTGCTCAGTTAGTGTTGTACATGGTAGTGCATCTGTATTTAAAGTAAATATTTCGTTGTATTTAACTATGACTTTTTTTATTTCTTCTTTGATTTGATTTTCTATGTGTTCTAGTTTTGAAATTTTTAATAGTTCTATTAATCTTTGTGATCCTATTCTGTTTTCATTTTTAGAATTTTAAATCTGATCCCTTGATTCGATAGCCATTATCTTTGCGTAATTTATAGTTTTTGGTACTTCTATGGGTTTTGTATTATAATTAAATATTGGTAGAGTTATTTTATTCTTTTTTATTCGGTAAATACCATCCGATGTTCCTTCTTGACTTTCTATCCAAATGTCTTGATTATTTTCTTCTGTTTTAATTTGACAAATTAAACTTGAATGTTGTGAGATGTATTCTCCGTCATCATGTAATGGTATAGCTTTTTATTTTCTAGAATTAAATAATTTGTAGTAAGAGCATATCTTTTGAACTTTTTAAAGAAGGGTAGGCCTATTATTCCTTCTTCCGGAAGGGGAAAATCGTCATCGACAATGTGAAAGAGATGATTTTTTTCTAAATAGGTAATGCAGGTTGCTTGTTTTGACAGGTGTTTATCTTTGCCCATTAAGAATTTCTTCTTAACTTATATTTTTTGGGAATTTATTGGTACATGAGAACTTTTTGTTATATTAATTGACGCTCCTGAGTCTACTAATAGTTTCTATTGTTTTCCGTCTCGATGTCTCGGGATGATATATTGTAATCGTCCATTAATTGCAGAGATTCGGCTGAGTTCTCGTAGTCTATCTGCTCGTTTTCCTCTTCTCGGGTCATTCCCTGAAGAGTCCATATCCCTTGTCATTCTCACTTGAGTTTAAGGTGGTCCTAATTTTCCACATTTATAACATTTTATTTTTAACCTATCTGCTAAGGGCATATTCTGATTTGATACCTTGAATGGTGTTGTGTTTGCTTGAGGCCGTGGTGTAGATGTTAGTATTTGTGGTCGTGAAAACTGAGTTATAGGTTTATTTATAATTGGTTTCATTATTCTATTTTTATTTTTCTCCTTAATCCATATTTCTGCCTCCAATGCTTCTTGTAAAGCTTCATTTAGATTTTCGGGTTTCATTGGCCTTACTTGGCTCGAAATGTCCTCGCGTAGGTTCATGACGTATTTTTTAACAGCTGCCTTTTCTTCCATTTTTAAAGCTATCTTTCTGTCTTTTCCTGAACTATGTTCAGATTGTAAGACATAGGTTAGTTCATTATAAACGCTTCTAAAACGTTGACTATAAATTTGAACGTTTTCAAATCCTTGTCTTACATTCTCTAATTTTGATCTGCATAATTCTACTGAAGTGGTTACACTAAGATTTGATTTTAAAGCTGTATATAAATCCTCAAAATTGTTTATTCGTACGTGTCTAATTGCTCTTTTTGCATCACCTATGATTCTTTCAGTTAAAATGTACTCCAAAAGATAATTAGGATTGTCACACTGAAGTCGTGCGCGTTTAACTGATCTAATAAAGTCTTTAACTCCTACATCATCGCTTCCCTTTAAAGTTTCTACAGTTCTTATTATGTCTTTGACCGGACGAAAATCAATGCCACCTTGACCCTGCTCTCGGTTATTTGTATTATGAGGTGTTCTAGTGGATGGTGTTGTTGAACGGTTTAACGGCGCGGAGTTATTGATTAAATGCGGCGCGCGTACTGGTAGCGATTCTGCTGTTTGAGTTCTCCTTTTATCTTTCTCTTCATTTTCGCTTTCATCACTAGTGATCTCATGACTATCCGTTACTATTTCTCCTTTTAGTCCTACTGCTTTTCCAATTTTCTGTATCTCTAGCATTCGTCTATCGTTTTCTCCTGCTAGGGCATTTACATTAATTATGATTTGATTTAATGTGGAATCCATTCCGTCCATTCTCGTAATCATTAATCTCAATAATTCGTCCGTCGTCATTAACGAAGGGGATCGCGCTCTATTGGCATTAGGAGAGGATGCGCGGGACATGTTTTCTGCTGTGAGGAAGGAATTATTGATTCTATCAATTATATCTATCGAGTCAGAGTCCGCTGATGAGTCTGTCTCGGTATCGTAATGTCTATTTTCTCTGTAAGTGATGAATTCCAGTTTGCGAAATTTTCTTTCAATTTTCTTTTACCTAATATTTCGTTTTCTATGTAGCGTGTACCTAATTAGCCTGAACGGGTGTAAATTCACGATTTTAGATTTCCTTTCTAAATTTCGTTTGCTTGACTTTCGCTGAATTTTCCTGTAAATTTTTTGCGTAACAAAATTTTCCCGATTAAACAGTAAGATTATCTGACAGGGCTAGACCCACGTGCAAATAAACTTAGAGTAGGTTTTTTGTTTATTGACGGACACAGAGGCCAGGGAGCACCATAGCGTGTGTACGGACGTGAGCCTAAGGATTACAATAGTTTAAACACAAAATTTATAACATTAGAATGTTATAAATTTGTAGGTTAAATCAATTGATCCGTACAAAAGTTTAGCTTAAAACTAGCACTTCTTAAAAACTACTCTTCTTTACTTACAAAATCTTCTTTTTGTTTTGCACCTTTTTCTTCGCTCAGTCGTTGACTTGCCGCCGACCAACCCCCGCTGGGCGCTGGCTCTTCCTTCACGATGGAGACCGTAGACTCCTGTGATGCGCTGCTCTGCTACCTCCTTTCGGTTGCTGCATCGTGGATAGGCCGTTGCCTCTTCCGCCTGTTTGCGAGCCTCGTTCTTTTTCAAATTTTCCTTTTTTAGAATTTCTTATTTAATTGTTTTTCGTAGTATAGCACTCTACTTGGTTCAGGCGCTAGTATTCAAATAATACTTTTCTTAAGATTTTATTTCTTACTTTTGAGTTTTTTGGTATATTTTTCTTCTTAAAAATTTCTTTCTTCTTTGGTTTTCGGGTCGCCCGTGGGTAGATCCGGAGTCTTTTTGAGTTCCGTGGAACTATCCTCGTCGTCTTTAATTCTTGATTTTTCTTTTTTCCTTAAATTCCGTAGAATTCACACTTGAATTTCCGTAGAAATTCTTAGTTTCTTTTTTATTTCCAAGGTTCGTCTCGAAGATAAGGTCGTTTGATCTATAAATTGCTCCGTAGAAACAAGATCTTGAACTCCTATCCTGGCAGGATCTGCCAAAATGTTATGGGTCACAGGATCGCCACTGATTCTTAACACTTTGGAATCAGATATAGTATACTTTTATTGAAAGAATAAGACTGGAGAGTGCAACTTTACACTATGACGACGAGGTGAAGAACTGAGGAACCGACCCAAATGGGCGGTTTATATATGGCAGTACTTCTAGAACCTTCTGTACTTGGAAAGTACTAGAAAGTACATGCGCAATTACAGGCGTACATTATATTGATTACACATTGTATTGATTAGCTCATATGTATTCTTAGGCTGTATATGTACTTTTAGGCAGGGTACATAACACTGGTCATTGTGGGTTTTTATTTATAGCCATTGTTATAAACAATGCAGCAACAAAGTTTATGAAAAACAAACAATATTATTATTGGTAGATTTAATGCTTTCGCGACGATTCATTATAATAAATATAAATTTAAAATTTAAAGCTTTTTCGGGTTTCAATCCTGTGCGAAACTATGAAGCTTGCCGACGTTTCGTGAACATTGCAGTTGAATTCTTCAGGGCTGTTCTGCAACTTCAGGTTATGTTGTTCTTATCTACGTATTCTCGACGATGCCTGTGATTGGCCAGAGCGCCCCATGGTGGGGACTGGTCGAACTTGATTGGCCAATCAAGTCTTTTTCAAAAAACCCGGGAGGACGGAAAGCCAAATCGGATTGGTATTATATCCATTGTCCCTATTGATGTTATTAGGGTGTTTCAAGATTTCGATTGCTTCTCTATGTTTTCTTGGAAAAATATTGTACGTTTTTGCGATAAGGGTTGTTTTGTAAAATAAAATTCTATGTCCTGTTTCGATATGATGCTCAGCTAGTACTGATTGCGTAAAATGTTTTAGCCTGACTTTACTCTCATGTTCCTTTACACGTTGGGTTACCGCTCTCCCGGTTTCTCCAGTATAGACTTTGCCACAAGAACAAGGGATTTTATATACTCCTGGATCACTGAAAGGTGTTTTTTCATTTTTAGGGTTGTTTAGAAGTCGTCCTGTTTTCGCTGGTGGGTTAAATATGGTTTGAACGTTGTGTTTTTTGAGAATTCTTCCTCTTTGTTCTGTGATGCCTTGAATGTAGCGTGGGATGGTGGTGGTTTTTCTCTCTCTTTCTTTAGTAGGTTGTGTTGACTTGCTTTTTTGACTGTATTTTCTCATTGTTTCATTAATTTGTTTGTTTGTTCAATCGTTTTGTATTAGAATTTGTTTAAAATGTTGTAGTTCCTTTTGTAAGTTATCTTTATCTGTTATGGAGACAGCTCTGTATATAAGGGAGTTGATAAACGATTGCTTTTGAGATGGGTGGTGTTGGGAGGAGGCATGTAGGTATCTGTTAGTGTGGGTGGGTTTTCTGTAAACTTCATGTCCTAATATGTTATCAGATCTTTTGTAAACTAGTACGTCCAAGAAAGTTAATTTTCCGTTCTGTTCAATTTCCATGGTGAACTGGATATTTAGGTGTATTTGATTGATGAAATCGAAGAACTTGTGTAGTTCCTCTAGTCCATGTCTCAAGATGACAAAAGTGTCGTCAACGTAACAGCACCAAAATTCCGGTTTAAGTTTGGAGTTGTTGAAGATTTAAGTTTCTAGATTTTTCATGAAGATGTTGGCTATTACAGGTGAGATTTTAGATCCCATTGCTGCTCGTGAGGTTTGTTCGTAGAATTGGTTATTGAAAGAGAAGTAGGTATTAGTGAGACAGTATTCAATCAGAGGTGTGAGATTGGAAGGGAAGTTTGCAAAGGATTTAATAATATCGATTGTATCAGAGATTGGTACTTTTGTAAACAGAGATACTACGTCGAAACTCACTAGGATGTCTTGGGGTTGAATGTGAATCTTTTGTATCTTTCTGATGAAGTCAAAAGAGTTTTGAACGTGTGTGATAGAGTTTTATGTGAAAGGATTCAGTTTTTTGGCAAAAAGCGTGCTAGGTTGTAAGTTGGTGAGTTTATTGCGCTGACGATCGGTCTGAGTGGGATGTTGTTTTTGTGGATTTTTGGGAGTCCGTAAAGTTTTGGACAGATGAAATTAGTAGGTTTTAATGTAGATATTGTTTTGCTATCAAGTTTTGAGTCTTTTAGAAAGGTTTTTGTTTTGCTGACTATTGCTTTTGTGGGGTCTTTTTTAAGTTTTTTATATGTATCGTCAGTAAGAAGGTCCATGATTTTTTTGTTATAGTCTTCTTTATTCATTATTGCTGTTGTGTTGCCTTTGTCTGCGGGTAATATTATGATGTTTTTATTCTGATTGAGTTCTTTATTGCTGTTTTTTCTTGTTTTAATAATCTTGAGGAGGGAAGTTGGGCTTGGCGTGAGATGTTGGCCGTCCTACGCCGTATGTCATTCGCTTTTTCGGGTGGAAGCGTATATATTGTGGATTCCAAATTACTGATGATTTCTTCTTTCGGGATTTTGAAGGGAGATACTGAAAAATTATGTCTATTAGATAAGGCTGAAATCATTTCATTGCTGAGCCCTACTAAAAAAAAAGTCAGGAATCGTCACAAATGGTCAGAAGTTCTGACGATTCCTGAACATCCTGACCATTCCTGACGAGTCTGACGATTTCTGAAGATATGCTAATTCACATCCTATCAGGTAGCTCATCGGCTAGGACCGCAGGTAGGCCAACCCAAAAGGATTAAAAATTGAAAATAATTTTTTTTCAATGTTGCATATACAGATTCAAAAGTTACAAATTCAGAATCTACGGGTTTCGAGGATTTCAGATACCTAAAAATTTGCCTAAAAAGTTTAAAATGAGATTAAATATCATGTATCTTGTAAGGAGAAAGAGATACGTCAAAACGGACAAAATTTTCAAATTCACCTTGCAGAGTCATTTAATATATAAATATTAATAATTAAATATGAGTAAACAGAGAATATGCATAAATAAATATAAATAAATAATATAAATAATCTGGGAAATATAAAAGGGATTAGGTTTTATGGCATTCTATTCTTGGACCCGTAATAAAAGGATTATCCTTCGAACCCAAGCTCTGACGATTTCTGAACATTCCTCACGAATTCTGACTTTTCCTGACGATTTCTGTCGAGAAACGTAACAAAAGTGGTCAGAAATGGTCAGAAGTCCTGACTTTTTTTCTGATGATTCCTGACTTTTTTTTTAGTAGGGAGAGGATGTTTAGATATGTTTTTTACTGTATTAGTTAATGACGCGTGCCTTACTGGAAGTAATTTGTCAAATTTTATTTTTTGTTTTTGAGTGCAAAAATCTTTATTCCGTTGGGATTAGTCAAATGATATGCAGTCCAATGTAGACCAAATGCATCGTAGGCATCGTAGATAATGCATACATATATAAGAACAACATAACCTGAAACTTCAGTTTCAGGTTAGCCCTGAAGAAGTGAACTGCAATGTTCACGAAACGTCGGCAAGATTCATAGTTGTGCACACGATTGAAACCCGAAAAAGCTTCAAATTTTATATTTAAATTTATTAATATTATTAATGATAGATATGGGTTGTGCAAAGAGTTTGAGAACAAATTAATGTCTAGACGATTTTTCCTCTTAAAAATAACAATTTTTTAACAACAGTTCATGGAAAGAAGTTTTGATTTGATCAGAAGATTTCGTTTTCCTTTCAAGAAATCTAATCTCGATATAGATAAGTCCATGTTTTAAGATTTTTGGAGCATTTTGTTAAAAAGTCATTTGTTTGTAACGCTGTGCATTGCAAAATGTTTTAACTTCAAAAAACTGCAAGAGGCGAAAAATTGTATTCTTGCTCAGAGGTGCTAAGAATGATTTTATAAAAAAATTTTGTACGTAATGAAATTGTTAAAGCTTGGTGCAATATACTATGATGGAAGGTTTTATTTGATCGATAATATTCTATTAGAACGTGAGTACGATAATTCAGAAACTAAAATACAATCTAGACTAAAAATCGGGGAATTCAGTATCAAAAGTCTTGTTTTTTTTACATTCTCATCAGAGAAGGTATTAGATTTGTGTAAAATTGGACTCCTACCCCCCGCATTTGTCAAATGTCCACGTTTTGAGACTCTCTGAACCCGAAAACCAGGTTTCCACGAATGTATCTGTCTGTATATCTGTATTTCTGTCTGTATGTATGCATGTATGTATGTATATCAGTATGTCCTAAACTGAATGTCAAATTCGTTAGCCAGCGATTTTGGATAAAAATTCAAAAAGTTACAGCATTTCCAAAATTTTGAAAACCACTTTTTTCAAGACCTAAAAATTCTATGTACGGCTATTCGTAGCACTCGGAAACTCGAACAATTTATCCCCACGACTTTTTTCGATAAAAGAAAATTAACAAAGTTAGAACACTTTAAAATTCAAAAAAACAAACGCAAATGAACATTTTAAGTCAAACAACGCACGATATAAAAAAAATGTCAAAGGAACAAAAACGTTGCTTTTTGAAAGCCATAGAAGATTATTTATCATAACAACTTTTTGATTTTCTGTGAAAAATTAAAAATTCAAATTTTGATCGCACAAAAAATAATGAAAAATAAAAAATTCCATTTTGTCGTCAGACTATGCAAGTTATAAAAAAAGGTGAATCAACGAAAATTATGCACCCAAAAATGATCTGCAAATTTGTAATTGATCACTTTTTTATAAGACACGTAGTTTTTGTTTTATTAGTAAAAAACAACACTAAAAATAAAGAAATTAATTCTTGGACCAACGACGAAAAAAAAAATAGACAAACGTTGTTCACCCAAAAAAGAGTTGTGATTATTATTTTCTGATGAAACGCGTAGTTTTAGTTTTGATCGAAAAAAAATAAAATTTTTGGACAAAGGAGCAAGCTATGAAAAAAATGAATAGAGAAAAGTGGCTCATCGAGAAAAGACATACAAATTTGTAATTAATCATTTTTTGTTAGGATGCGTAGTTTTTGTTTTAATCGTAAGAAATATGTTTAAAAATAAAAAAATTAATTTCTTGGAAAAGCCCGAAAATTCGTTCGAATCCACAAAAAAATTAATCCATTTTTTTTTAGGAATGATACACATATTTCTCATAAGAAAAAAAGAAGTTTTTGTCAATTTTATTCAGAATCTTCAATATGAGGTGAGTCGAATTGAATTCAGGATTCCTCTTTGCATAAGTCTGTTTTATAGGGTCTCGAAAAAACTCCATGAGTAAAACAATGAGATTTGCAAGCTTTTGGCGATAATTTTGATTTTCTTGCGGTTTTTTTTCCATGCAAATTGTTTCTAATACATAAAATAGTACTTCATACTGATAACTGGATGTTATGAATTTTCAATCAGAGGAAGGTTATACTTAATTAATGTCAACAAACAGAATTGTTGAAACCATTTATGTTTATTTTTAATAATATTCTCTTACAATATTGCTAGAAAATTTCAGATTTTTTGAAAATTTTCCGCTTCTTTTCAAATTTTTAATTAAAGTGAGGTAAGTAGTTAACTAATGTTAACAAAATCAAGTGGTTAAACAACTTATTATCATTTTTATTATAATTTAATTTGAATAATAGCAGAAAGTTCCGGTTTTTTCTGAAATTTTCAAATATTTGTCTATTTTTCACTTTGAGTGAATTAATAATTAATTAAAGTTGGGAAAAATATTTTCTTGAACAGATTATTATTGCTAGCTTTCTTCTCTATTATAATAAATTGTTTAAACATTATTACCTCAGTAAAAGAAAAGTGGACAAAACGTTAAAAATTTATGAATAAGCCGCAACTATCTGGTATTAATATGGATAAAGACAGTTATAAACAATAATCATTTGTTTCAACAAGCATCTCTGCTAAATTCAATTAATTATTAAGTCACTCCACGCCAAAGTGGACAAATAGTTCAGAATTTCAGAAAAACGGCAACTTTCCACCCTTCAGCAAAGAGAATATTATTACCAATAAAAATAAATTGTCGAAGCAATTATTTTTGTGAACTCAAATCAATTATTTTTACTCCACCTTAATTAAAAAGTGGACAAAAAGTTAAAATTTCCAGAACAAACCCGGAACTGTGCAGTATTAATATAGAAGAAAAAAATAAAAAGTTGAAAAAAGGTGGACATTTTTCGAAAAAAACTGCATTTTTCTAGCATTATTCTGAAAGAATATTGTTGAAAATATTAATAGATTATGGGAACAATTATTTTTGTTAAAATTAATTGAGTTTTACCTCACCGTAATTGGAAATTCGACAAAAGTGGAAATTTTTTTAACAACCGCGACTTTCTAACTCTATTGTAAGAGAAAATGGCTAAAAACAATAATAAATTGTTTAAATAATTTAAGTCAACATCTAATTATCAGTATAAAGTAGTATCTCATGTATGAGAAACAATTTTCATCGAAAAAAAACCTCAAGGGAGTCATAATTAGCACCAAAAACTCGCAAAACCCATTTTTCACTTATGGTTTTTTTTGGGGACCCGATAAAACAGACTAATGGGGCATACTTTAAAAAGTAATATTTTATTTGTATTCTATGGCTAATTTTGAAGAGAAGTGTTGATTTTCTACTCAATTCACCTAATACTGATGATTCTAAATAAAACTTACAAAAACGTATTTTTTTCTGATGAAAAATATGTGTTATACTTGAAGGGGCTTGCGCAACCTCTGAATAAAATTAAAACAAAAATTGAATTATTTTTGTGTGGATTCGAACAAATTTCCAGGCGGAATGCATAAAATTCTGAAAATAAAACAACATTTTCCCGTGCATTTTTGGACCATCATAGGGCACATCACTTGCGAAAATGAAGTCCCCTTGAAGGTTTCCAAACCAAGTTTCAAATTTTAATTTTAATGTTATCTGGATCTAGAATTTTGTCGCGCATCTTGTTTTACCTACCAAAAAGTTGTATTTTTTGCGTTTTTTAATTAGGTTTAAAAAACGGTATTTTTTGAAACAATGAATTTTAACTTTTTTTTTAACCCCAACTCATGGTCAGTTGGTTTGTTTTTGGCCAGATAGAGCAATCATTGTTTGAAAAAGTTTGTTTAAAAAAATATCATTAATTTTTTCTTACGCCGGGCATAAATTTGACATTTATGTCTTGCAGCGTTTCGTTTATCGAGGTAATTTCGAGCAGGCAAAAACTTCTTAGGACAAAAATTATTTTATTAAGTTTCTACCATTTATAAGATTCACGGTCGCCATATTGGATCCGGAATTTTTAATTTTCAAAGAATGATATCTGATTTGAATTCAGCAAGATGGAACCCCTAAATATGACGATTTTTGTAAAGGTTCTAACGCTTTTCATATTTATCGTCAACAAGGGTGGATCCAGGGGGATTGAGGCACCCCCACCCCCGAGATTTAAGACACCAAATTTACAAATTTGTATATCAGGTGCATAAAGTTTTGACACCCCTCCCCCCTATCTAACGTAATTTTTGTCGACTAAATTTTTTTCGTGAATTTATTTAGGGGTCATCGAAAAATACCGTGAGACGATTTGTGCGAGGAAGGTTTGGTTAAATCGTACTGTTTCTTTTTAATTAAGTAAGTCGTTAAATTTTCAGAAACAGCTGAATTGATCCAAAGAGAAGAATATTTTCAACAGAATACTTGAATACTGAACAAAGAAAGATGTTTCAGTCAATCAAAAAGAAAAATTTCATCCAAAATGTAGAATTTTCATGTCAAAAAAAAATGGATTTTCAACCAAGAAGATTAATTTTCTACTATGAAAGACGAATTCGCAACAAGATACATGAATTTTGAACCAAATAGTTAAATTTTTAAACTAAAAAGATCAATTTTTAACTAAAAATGAAACAGTTTAATTTTCGTTCAAAAAAATTAATTTTAATATAAAAAAATTAATCTTTTACTAACTATGCAATTTACAGGGGAAGCAGTCGATTTTTCTATTCAAATAGAGTTGAATTTTCAACCCGAAAATTAAAGTTTCAACAAAAAACGTTCTTTTCCAATCAAATAGTTATATTTTAAGTTGAGAAAATTAGTTTTTCAGCCAAAAAAGGAATTTTCAACAAAATACATGAGTGTTCAATCAAGAAGTTGAATGTTCAACAAACTACATCAATTTTGAACCAAATAGTTAAATTTCTATACTAGAAATATAAATGTTCAACCAAAAATGCAATAGTTAAATTTACACTTGAAAAAATTAATTTAAATTGAAAAATAAATCCTCTACAAAACAGTCCAATTTTCTACAACATTATTAAATATACTGCCTAATTGTTGAATATCCAAGACAAGGAGACGAATTTTCTATGCAACAAAGTTGAGTTCTCAACCCGAAAATATGATTATTCAACAAAAAATTTCATTTCAAACGAAATACTTCAATTTTAAGTTGAACGAATCAATGATTACCCCCCAAAATGGAAAGCTTCAAAATGTAGTTCAATTTTCAACCAAAGAAATGAATTTTCTACTTAAATTATGAATCTTCAATACAAAAAAAATGAATTTTAAAGAAAGTAGTTCAACTTTAAACGAATGATTTGAACTGTAAATCTAAAAAGACTAATTTTCAATAAAGAATATAATATTTGATATTTAAGAAACAATGTTTTACTTTTAAATAAAACACATTATAATTTAACCTAAAAAGAGCAATTTTCAGCAAAATAGTTGAATCCTCAACCAAAACAGTTGAATTTTCAACAAGACAGATTAGTTTTTTACCAAAAAGGACGAATTTTTAATCAAATAATTGAATTTTGAGTCGAAAAAGGATCACATTTTAACACAAATGGAATAGTTAATTTTTCATTGAAAAACAATAATTTCAAACACAGAAAAGCGAATTTTTTACAAAACTGTTCAATTTTCCATCAACTCGTTGAATTTTCAAGCTAAGGACAAATTTTGCACAAAATAGTCGAATTTTTAACCCAATAATATGAATTTTTAACCACAAAAATTGAATTTTCAAACAAATGCTTGAATTTTCTACCAAACTGTTGAATTTTCAAGTCAAAATGATACATTTTCTACAAAAAAGTTGGATATTTAACCTATCAATATGAATTTTCAACAAAAAATTTGAATTTTAAACCAATAGTTGATTTTTCAACTAAAATTATGAACCTTCAACCAAAAGAATGAATTTCTAATAAAGTAGTTCACCTTCCCACCAAGGAGTTGAATTTTCAACATAAATTGTACCCCATGTAAGATGACATAGAAAAATCGTTGCCCCACCCCCCTTTCACATACATTCTTTGAAGAAAATTCACAATCGCCCCCTCCGAAATTTGTTTGGGATCCGCCCTTGGTCGTCAAATGATTACTGACTTTCTATGGTTTTTCCAGGATGGGAAATTCGGAACAACTTTTCTCTGTGATTTTTTCGTATTTGACATTTAATTAGCTTTAGTCTTATTAAAGGATCATCCATTCTGGTCAATTCTTCCCCAAAATTCCAAATTCCAAATTTGATTTCTTGGCCAATTACTTAGTAGACTTACGATTAAATGTAAAATAAAAAAGACTATAATAGTCTCACAAAAATAGTTCTATTGTCTGAATTCTCGCATAATATGCAATTTATGAAAAATTTGAAGTCATTCGAGTTTTTAAAACATTTTTACTACAAGTTTATTTGTATAGGAGTTTTTTCGGCCACTTACGTTTCATTTCAGAGCATATGAATTGAATCGATAAATAACTCATATTTTACATTGACCTAACTAATCCAATACTTTTATAATAGAAAAGATTTTTCTCAAATAAAGAAGCCTTTTCTGCGCAAAGTATTTGTTTGATTAATGAACAAAACGTAGGCGAGTAATTTGGCGGAGACATTCAATTGCGTGAGATTTTGTACAAGGCAGTGGAAAAACAGAAAAACGAATATTGACCTATTTCATTTATTTTATAATAAAAAAGCTTCTTTCACTTATTATATGTATATAGCCATGATATCAAGTTACTCCTCGCTATATTTTTCTTTTAAATTCACTTTTTATTTTAGGTGCGTCCACGTATCCTCCCCATCCCGAGTAGTACTAAGTTGATGATTTTTTGAAATATTTAAATTAATTATTAACTATATTTTCCTTTCACAACTAGGTGTAGAACCATTCCGTCTTGGCGAGGTTATTCCTGAGGATAGTTTTCTGTACCGTAAAGGACGTAGATCTTTCACTGGAGTATTCGATGGGGTTGAGTTTTACGATGAACGTGGTAAAAATGATAATTTAAATAACTACTAAATAATCTAGAACAAATATTGGAAGATTAATATTGGAAGATTCTACCTCAAACGTTCTTAGCTTATCAAGTTACTTTTCTATCAATTCACCCCTGGGGCATGTTATAAAACAGTTTTTGCTCGATTTAAAGTGCACATGCAGTCCAGGCATCTCGCATTAAGAAAAGCCTTTTTATCTTTTTATAAATTACTTACATTTTTTCCTGAAATTATAAACAAAATTAAATTTCAACAAAAATGTCAATTTCAAACCCAAACAAACGAGTATTCTATAAAAAAGGTGAATCTGTAAACAAGAATAATTTTCTACCAAAAAAAAAAAGGAATCTTCAACAAAAGACAAAAGCAAATAGTTACATTTTCCATCTATCTGAATTAATTTTTTTCCAAAAGATATGAAACAATATGGACAAAAATTTGTTATCAAATAGTTGAATTTTCTACTAAAAAAAATCTTAAAAAAAATTACATGAATTTTAAACAAAATGGTTGAATCTTCAATTAGGAAGATAATTTTCTAACGAAAAAGCCGAATTTTTCACAAATAATTTTTACACAAAACCGGTTTAATTTTTTTAACTTTGAATGATAAATTTTTACCCGGAAGTGAAATATTTCCAATTTTCATTGAAAAAGATCAATTTTCAATTTAAACAACGAATATGATACACAAAAGTTTAATTTCTACCAAATAGTGAAATATGAATTTTCAAACAAGCAGAATAATTTTCTAGCAAAAAGACGAATCTTCAACGGAATACAAATTTTCATTTAAATAGATTAATTTCCTACCAAAAAAGGACTTTCTACAAAACAGTTGAATTTTCTACTCAAAAGTTAATTTTCAACCCAAATACAAAAAAGTGAATTTCGAACCAAATAGTTGAAATTTTAACCAGAAATATAAATTTTTAATAAAGAATAATAATTTTTTACTACAAAAGACGCATTCCGAATAAAATACATAAATTTTTATTTAAATAGTTTAACTTTGTACCAAAAGAGACGAATCTTCAACAGAATACATACATTCTGAGCCAAATAGCCGAATTTTCAAACCGAAAGATAAATTTTGAACAAACAAGATAAATTTAATAAAAAAAAGACGAATCTTCATTAAAATCCATTATTAACCCAATATTTGAATTTTCAGAAAAAAGCTAAATTTTCGACGAAGGATATCAATTTTCTGCTAAAAAACACGAATTTTCAACAAAATACACAAGTTATTCACCAAATAGTTGAGTTTTCCACCAAAAAATATGAATTTACAACAAAATACATACATTTTTATCCAAATAGTTGAATTTTCATTCAAGAAGATTAATTTGCTACCAAAAAGGACGAATTCTAAACAAAATACTAGATAAGGTCGTTATCCAATAGTTTATTTTTAAGCAAGAATATTATTTTTCTACCCAAAAGATGAATTCTCCACAACATGCATAAATGTTTATATAAACAATCTCGGGGGTTGCCTGAAAATGGCCTTTTTCATATAACGCGTACAGCGAAACGTAAACAGGCAGGGCCGCCTGAACCGTTCCCATAATATTGCGCCATCTACTTGACTGAGTAGTATAGGCTATAGTGCATGCGTCCCTTCAGAGGCGGATTTGCAACCGTCTCTCGCCCTGCCCCCTGAGAAACTGTAGGGACCAGCAATTCTAGGAATTCATATAACGCGTCCGATCGCGCGTTCAAATAGCGAGTCTCTGGTGTATATTGATAACCTGACCAATTATCAATGTCTCTGAGCAGTTTCCTTCGCTGAATTAATGAAATTTAATAAGCATGTTCAATAAGGCAGGTTTGGCTCAATGATTCAAATTTGTCGCTTATACGTGAGTAGCGTGGCGTATCCTGTGGCTTAGAGGTGGAGGGGATACATAGGTTGGAAAGAGAAGGCGGATACCTCTCTCGGACTCCTCGCTTACTCCTGTGTATCCCCTCCACCTCCAAGGCGCAAGATAGGCCGCGCCACTCACGTAAAAGCGACGCCACGCCGCCTAAGCTCGTTCGGTGGAACTGCACTCATAGAGTATAGTTCCACCGACCAAGCTTTGGCGGCGTGGCGTCGCTAATACGTGAGTGGCGCGGCGTATCCAGTGGCTTATAGGTGGAGGGGACACATAGGTTGGAAAGAGAAGGCGGACACCAATCTCGGAAGCCTCGCTTACTCCTGTGTATCCTCTCCACCTCCAAGGCGCAAGATAGGCTGCGTCACTCACGTATAAGCGACGCCACGCCGCCGAAGCTTGTTCGGTGGAACCATGGATCATGGGTGGAACTGCACTCAATGAGGCACAACCCGCCCACCGAGCTGCAGCGCGCTCGCCAAGTGTGTCTGCATAAGGGTTGCGTCTTTCAGCCATAGATCCATTCCTGCTGTTCCAACTAAGAACATGACAAGTCGCATTTGCCATAAGGTTCATAGTCGCCCGTTTCACACAGATTACTCACACAGAGTTGACCCTTTTTTTCGTAGTTTTTTTTTTGTAGAATGTGACTTCAGGACAACTTGACCGCCGGGGTTCCCATGCTCGCCAGAGTCAGGTCAGTTCACCCTCACTATCTTCTCACACTTTTCCTGGTCCCTTGGATTTTCTAAAAATTTTAGTAAAATATTTGGGTGAACGTAGATCATTATTGAATACAGGCGAGGCTCAATTTTCTCTCACTCTATCTTGACTTGCGTTTCTTTCTCTCGAACTAATGGAGTATTGAAACGCAAAGTTCTTGCAAGCACCTGACTTGACTATAAATTTTTTACAAACATTTTTCACCACATATTTTCTTGATCTATTTCTCGTTTTTTATTAGGGCATCTTGCAATAATAAAATAATTATAAAGTTTTCGTTGATTCATTTTTTATTTGAAAAATAAATAAAATCACGAGAATGAGTCACTGATATTCTTTTTTTGTTGTTGTAGGGATGTAATTACATTTTTATGAAGTAATATACGTATCAAACGTTTTCGATCAATTGCTGAAGATGAAATTACAATACACGCAGATATAAGTTATGCAAATATAATATTTTTGTAATAATCACAAATTACATAAATTGAATTCCACTTTCGGATAGAAATTATTCTTGGAATATCTCGGTTTTTCCATGTACACACAAATTATTCATGCTCATTGCAAATGGAACTCTTTTGCAATTTAAACTTTTTAAATTGAAGGTTAAAGTAGGTTAAAAATGTCGAAAACTCTTAATTAAACGGGTAATAATTTCACGTATGAAATAAAAGGTTTTAACGCTTTTCAATGAAATAAAATGTATAATTAAATGCCGCTGAACCTGTAACAGAGTGTAACATTTCCTTCGATCATTTTTTGGTACCATGTTCGAAAACATAATAGACGTTTTCTAACTAAAAAAAGGTTTATGAGATGAAGTGCTGTATAGAAAAATGCCTTAAAATCTTCCAAATTTTCCTGGGAATTTTAAGGAAATTTGTTTATTCACTTGCAATCTTTCAAAATTCTTTTAAAGTTTCTAAAGTTTTGGGTTGAAATCTTTAAAAAAAATCTTAATTTGTAAAAATGTTTCAGTTTAAAATTCTTTTTCAACCTCTTCAAATCTTTTAAATATTTCTTAAATTTACCCGATTTTTTTTTGATTTTTCAATCTTACCAAATTGGAACATTAAGATTTAAAATCTTCTACTTTTTTCAAAATTTGAAGAAATCTTCTGCAATTTTTAAAAATTTTTTTCAATTTTCTCTCAAAGTTCATTTTTCAAAACAAAATATTATAAAGAATTTTTCCACAAATCTGAAGAAAATTCTTTTTTTAATCCTTTCGAGATTTCTAAACCTTCCAAGATTTAAAAAAATTGTTCAAATTTTTCGTCAATGTTTTTTTTTTAATTCTGCAAAATTGAAAAAATGGTCTTGAAATCTTTCAGATTCTTTTTGAAAATTTCAGAAATCCTTTGAAATGTTTTAAAATCTTTTCAAATATTGTATTGAAATTAATTTTTGAAAATTAAAAATCACTTCAATTTCTCCTAGGAACCCAAAGAATTTTTTTCATTTTCTTGAAATCTTACGAAATTCCTACAATATCTTATATTATGGCAAAATTTGGTTTTAAAATTTTGTACACTCTTTTTCAAAATTTTAAGTAATAATTTCAGGTGGTTTCAGCTTGACCGTTACAATCGAAGGAACAAATTCTTGGTCATTTTCCGGGTTTTCCCGGTTCGCAAACATTTTTCACGGTGAATAAAATTGAATAATTATAACGTGAAGGCTACGATTTTTTCATTTGAAGTAATAAAATCCTAACAGCAAATAAAAGCACTCCAAGCGCAACTCTTGAATTTTAAAATTTGATAATTGAAGTTTAAAAGTTTTTCAATTCAAAAAGTTTGGATTCAAATGCTCACTAATTCACACGTATAAAATGGTAGGTACTAACACTTTTAAAATAATAATTTTAAATGAAATGCAGTTAAACTGCATTTAGAATTCTTAACTTCTGTACATTGTACAGTTCAAAGATTCAGATTCAGTTCCACAAATATAAACTCGCGTTATCATTTGCAATGCTCTAAATTGAAGAATAAATCAATAAATTTAGAAATTTTCAAAATGATATAATTTTGTTCAAGTTTAAGGTAGAAACGTTAACAATTGAACGAATAATTTTTTTTTAACTGAACACTTCTCACATTAGAAGTTGGATTATTTTTATTTTAAACAGTTTAAGAATCCTTACGAAGCTTCAAAATTTTGCGTAAGAATCTTGAAAAATATACGTGTTCTTTTAAATTTTCCCAAATTTTACATTATTTGTGAAATGTTGTCAGAACTTCTAAATACCTTCCAGAATCTTTTTTGACAATTTTGTAAATCTTTGTAAATATTTTTAAATATTCTCTCAAAATAATTTTCTTACATAAAAAATTTGCAAATTACGTAAAAATCTTTAAAAAATGTTTTTACTCGTTTAAAGCCTTTCACTATTCTTGAAAAGCTTCTAAATTTTGTGTTCGAAATCCACAAAAAAAAAAAAAAAAAAAATTTACTTATATCGGGGCTATTTGCATCGAAATTTCTGTAAGAATAGCCAGATTTGACCGGTACACACACTTTGATTAAATTATTTGAAATCATTTCAATTTTTAAATTAATTTTGAATCTTTTTTAAACTAATGAATATCTCTTCGAATCACTCAAAGTTTTTGTACAAATAATAACTCTTCAATTCTTATTTACAAAAATAAAACAATTCCACTTACAACTTAAACAATTTTTAAAAAGAACAATTAAAATTGTAACGTTCAAAGTTTAAAAGCTCTTTGAAATTTTAACGATTCAAGGCTTTCCATTTCAAACAATTCAGTTTCAAATTCTTTAATTTTTAAATGTTTCAGTCTTCAAGACTGCATTTGAAAGTTCTTTAAATTAAAAATGTATGCTTAAAAATAAACATCTAAAATGGGAATTTTTCAAAACATAAGATTTTTCTGATTACGCATTGTAAACTGAATGATATCACAATTGCAAGACAACACATCAACTAATTATTTAAAAATCTATTGACAATGTACGAGCAAAAAATAGATTAACTGTCATTTGCCAGTTTTTCCCGGTCTCGAGAAATTCCTTGTTACCCGGTCCAGAGGCCTGATAGAATATCATTCAATAATTCTTGTGATTTTATTTATTTTTAATGAAAAATGAATTGTTACAAGTTTTTGATTATTTCAATGTTACGAGATGGCCGAATGAAAAACAAGAATCTAATCTAAGAAATAGATAATAAAATATATGGTACAAAGTTTTTGCAAAAAAATTGTAAACAAGTCAGGTGTTTGCAAGAGCTTTAAATATAAATGTGAACTCCATTAGTTCGAGAGAGAGAAACGTACCATAAAATAGACTAATAGAGTAAGAGAAAAGTTAGTGAGCCTCGCCATCATTCAATAATCTGCGTTCATTCAAAGATCGTACTCACATTTTCAGAAAATCCAGGGGACCGGGGAAAGTGTCAGAAAGGAGTGAGGGTAAACTGACCTGACCAGGCCAAGTTGCCATGACGTCACGTTCAACCAAAAAAAACTACCAAAAAAAGGGGGTTAACTCTGTGTGAGTAATCAGTGTGAAACGAGCGACTGACCCTTATGGCAAATGCGACTTGTCATGTTTTTAGTAGGGACAGCAGATTCGGTCTGCCATCTCACACCAGATCCAGTCACATCGGCGAGCCTTCAGTAAGCCTGCCTAGAATAAGGTTGCTTAAACGAGAATGCAGAAGCCGAAGGGACTCTGCGTGTGCGAAAAAGAGCCACTGCCGAAAACGCTGTTGCGCTGACGCGAAACTGAGCAACTTTCGTATTTAAGCTAGCTTATTCAAGGTTGGCTTACTCTTGGCTCGCGGATGTGACTATATCCACCGAGAATTATAGATACTTGCCTTCAGTCGCCGACGCTTGACACCTGCTAAGCCTTGCTTCTTCTCTCTCGCTGAGAATCACCAAACGGTTGGTCCTTCTAGGAGCAGTAGCCACGTCGCCTCGGGGTGACCAATTCAGCAGACGTTTTTCCCTACACCAAGGCCATCTTCTTATCCTTAGTTGTGTGTTACATTATTGTATTTAGTTTTAAAAATATTATATCCTGTAGTTGTCGAGAAATTACATTGTACATCATTTTGTCCTTCCAACTTTTAGGTAGACGGTCCGTAAGGCTTTGAGGCATGTCAGGATTCGTCGTTGTAACATTTGACAGATTTCTGTACTTTCTTCACTTACTCATCCGCAGCAGTGTAAGGTTTAGTCAATATCGACTTATTTTCCCTCGATTTAAAGAGTCAGTCATGTCCAGTATTTATCCGTCGTCAGTCACAGTAGTTGAAATCTACTACCGATCTATCGCACTCGACAACTCCGGTTGTATCACTGTTTTGAATAAAGATTTATTATTTAGTGCAAACAAATTTTATTATTGACGTCAATCGCTCTCATTTCAGGATCCTAGATCTTAGGTATTGTATGAAATGAACCCACAAGAATGAAACTTATTTACCTAAAAAGATCTACAAATTTTCTTCAGACCATTTTCTACTAAAACGATTTCTGGCTTTTAACAAGACCTACGAAGTCGCCTCTTGATATTTTCTGATAAAACACACTGTTCTGCTCTTAACCATCGAATGTTCTTTGAAACATAGAAAATTCAACTGATTAGCCAACCGAGTTAGCTTGAAAAATTCAATTTAAATTCATGAACAAATTTGAGCTCTATGTCCATATGATACCATATGCCCATATTGGGCCCTTCCTTAATTTTGGGTCGTATATCAGTTTCGGGCTGTATGTCTATATTGGCTTGTATAATGGACCCCAAAGAATAAGGAATGGAGAAGTTGTATGAGTTCTAACCAGGATGTGTATACCAAACCAGAACTGGTAACCATCGGTTAATTAAATAATACTAAAAACATAATAATAATTCATTTCTTAATTTGTCTCTAAAGTCCATAAATTGAAATAATAATTCGAACATATTTTTATTTGACCTTCTTATATTTAAAATTCAGTGCATATTTAGGTAAAAATGATGTGGGTTCTATAATAAATTGAACCTAAACCGCTATAAATTCATAACTTTTCAAGTGTAGATATTGAATTTTCAACAAGATAGATGAATTTTCAACCAAAACGATTAATTTTCTACCAAAAAGACGATTTTCCAACAAAATACATGAATTCTCAACCAAATAGTTGAATTTGAACTAAAAAATATCAGTTTTCAACTAAAAATTGAATAGCTAATATTCCAGTTAACGAAAGTAATTTTCCACAAAAAAAAACATGTGATGAATGTTCAACTGGAATGAATGACATTTAAACCAGAATGATGAATTTTGGAACAAAAGAGTTTAGCTTTGAACCAAATAGTTTCATTTTCAACCAAAAATATAAATTTTCAAATTAAACTAAAAAGGATAAGTTTTCAACTGAAAATGCAATAGTTAAATTTTCAGTAAAAGGAATGAGTTTTCAAGCCAGCTGATGAATTTTCAACTAAAGTAATAAATCTTTAAGTGGAATAGTTGACTTTTGAATGAAAATGATGAATTTTCAACCAAGAAGATTAATTTCTACCAATAGAATAATTGTCAGAAATTCACGTAAATTTTCAATTAAGGAAGAGGAATTGTAAAAAAAATTGAATATTTCAATTTTCAGTTAAAAAATTAACGTTCAACCGAAGTAGTTAAATTTTAAGTTTTGAAAAATTCAACCAAACTGATGAATTTTCAACTACAATGATGACTCTTCAACTAAAATAGTTGAATTTTAATCCAAAAAGATTAATTTTCGACAAAAAAAAAGGAATCTTCAAATAGAATACTTAGATAACAAAAAATGAATGGTCAAATTTCTAGTTAAAAAAATTAATGATCAACCAAAGAGATGAGTTTGTAAATGCAATTGTATAATTGAACGAAATTACCGGTAAGTGAAGTTCGATTGTAATGATATGAGCGCCTCCTCCGAATATATCAACACGTAGTGCCCTAACTTTGGGTCAGACTTACCTCTCTGACTGACGGTAATTTGAGAAAAGGAGAAAGTAAACATAGATTCAACACAGAAAAAGGGAATATTTAATGGCAGAACAACGTTTCTGACAAACTTAAACACATAAAAAAGATATGTCAATCAAATTAGCCATCCAGGATGAAAGTAGCGAAACTTAATCAATCTTGTAGAATAGGTCGCTTGTAAAACATTACAAAAGTTTGAGAACCTTTAGTTCATCCTGCAGTTTTCCTAATGACATCTAGGTCTACCCCAAGACTGTCAGCTGCTGATGTGACAGCATGACGTGTACTATGAGCGGAAAAAACTGTCCTATCAATACCGCATTTCGTTCATGTCGTCTTAACCTATCGACTTAATGTCTGCGCACAAACTGCTTTATGAGGCTTCCTAAACGATATAAATAAATTTTCGATCGACTCCGGCCACAGAATTGACTTGAGTAAGATGACTCCAGTATCGATGAAGCACAGAGTTTTTTAACCTTGCAATAAGATAAAATTAGGATCGGTTGGGGTTGATTTTTTGCCGATGTTTTAACCTGCTCAGGGATTCGAATCTCAATACAGGATGTAGTTTTTCTAACGTTGTCAACATCTATAAGTGCAAAAGTCTGTATCCTATTACCTGTCACTAGAGCAAGAGTAGTTGTAAGCTTCATCGATAAATCTTGAAAATTTAATTGTTTTCGGGTTCTGAAGAAAAGTAGTCAAGAACAACTTTAGGGTCCCACGTATATTTAGATCTTGGTTTTATTTACGTTAATTTTGAGGCCAATACTCTTCATGCTTCTATCCAGTTTGTTCAACATTCTTTGCAAGTCTTTGATTGATTCTGCCATAAAAACCTTATCACTTGCGAACGCTTACCCACGTACCCTACTGTTTCGAGATCCACACCTTCTTCGTCGAAGAGGGCCACTCTGAGACACTTGTCCATGAATATAATAAATAGCCATAAGGCCATAACGCATCCTTGTTTCACGCCTTGCATAATATCGAACCAGTCACTCAGTTTCCCATTTACTCTTACACTCGCTTTACTACCTGTATATATTGATATATAAATTTCTGAAAAAAATGAAAATTTTTGAATTTTTTTATCGATGTTGTACTTTTTTTTGATAATTTTTTTTTCAAGAATATCACCTTGCTTGATTAACATTTTAAGCCGAACAACACACGATATGAACAAGAGTCAAGACAAAAAAACGTTGCTTTTTGAAAGCCGTACAAGATTGTCATAACAACTGGGTCAATTTTCTTGAAAAATCGAAAATTCCAATTTTTATCTCACTAAAAATAATGAAAAATATAAAATTCCATTTTTCGGTCAAACGATACAAGCCACGAAAAAAAAGACAATATGTTTTCCTATATATATATATATATATGTATATATATATATATATATAATGTTTCAAATTTTGAAAAATCGAAAATTCAAATTTTTATCTCACTAAAAGTAATGGAAAAGGTAAAATTCCATTTTTCGGTCAAACGATACAAGAAACGAGAAAAAAGAATGAACGTAACGTGCCTCTTTATATGAGTTCCAAAGTATATTCTTGGAGTTTCTGATCTTAGAAATCACCGGGTTTCCTAGGGTTAATCGAAACACGATGTGTTTGTGGTCCGAAAGAGACTCCTCATCGGAGGCTCTCCAATCCACTGCCGTGCTCCTCAGTGCACCTGAACATAGAGTCAAATCTAGAACCTCACTCCTGTTTTTAGTCTGGAATGTGGGAGTATCACCCCGATTCAGAATCTCCAGCTCTGTGCCCGCTATGTATACAATTCAATCTTTCCGTCTGTCATTGATGTCTGTGCTTCCCCACACCGTGTGGTGAGAGTTTGCATCACAGCCCAACAGCAGAGGGATCTTGTTCTCTTGAAAATACCGAATTAGAGCCTCCACCTCTATGGGAGGCAGGGGTCCCTCGGCGTCGCCAGGGAAATGATCCGAGGCAATAAATACCTCTAGCCTTTCTCCGCTACTTCCCCTAAGTCTCACCTTAATAACGGAGAGATCTCTAGAGCAAAATTTAGGCACCAAGATTGCATCCATACGCTTGACTGCTATGCATGCCCTTGGCGTTTTTCGCGTGTCCCCTTATATATGCAGTCACATCCTGACAAGCCACACATCCTTCCCCTGTATAACCAAGGTTCTTGGATTAGGGCGAGCCCTGTCTGCACCACAGACATGCGTCTGGCTAAAACCGCCGAGGCGCCTTTGCTGCGGTGCAAATTAATCTGCGTAATGGAGACTCCCGTCTTAGCCATTGAGAGGCTAGTTTGGGGCACCTCTGGACGCTTCTGGGACCCCTCCGGATCCCAGTTGGGTCACCCGGAAGGTAATTCTACTCTCCCCTAGATAGGGACAATAATCTAGAGCCGCAAGGGCTCTGATTGAAGATTCAGGAAGACCAACGACTAGAATTCAGCCTCTCCCCTTCGGCCTGGATTCCTGCCTGTCGGAAAACACCTTCCACGAATCAGTTTGTAGAGACGGGTTCTGAAAGCTCAGGCGCCTCGGAACGGTCGCCGGACTCTCGGGGTTGCCGGAAATCAGTACGGTTGCTCTGCGGTACCTTTGCAGACACTCCGTCCCCTACACTTCCAAGTTCAGACCTTCTTTAAGCCTGAACATTGAGGTTTTCTCCACAATCCAGTCTCGCGACCAGATGTCCGCGGCCTCCACGACGATGGCCCCCGACCTAATGATGATGTCGTTGAATCTGGGGGCGCGTCCCTCGCGAGTTAACGCGTCAATCCCTTTTCAGACTTCATCCCTCAACCTGTCCAAATCCTCGAGAGTTAGACAGTGATCAGGATAACCCGACGCAACGACAAATCTCACCAGGGCGTTGTTGGCCATCTGCGCGAACGTTAGGCCCTGTGTTACCAGAGCCTTCTGCAGTTTTAACTCGCTGTTTGAGGTAGTTTCTCTGGAGCCCTTCTTCCTCTTGCCTATAGAATAAGCCTGAAAAGTTGATCTGGGTAAAGTTTCCGCAGCCACTGCCCCCTGTGAGGAGCCTTGGCTGCTGTTTGCGAGCCGCGCATTACGGGATCTCCTTCTTTGTGCTCCGCTACGGTGTCTCTTCCCTACGGAGAGTTCCGTTAGCTGCACTTCCGCGGCTTCAACATAATTGTCTCCACCATCTTCACTATTTCTCACCGCCTCTAGTGGGTTGCCCCCTACGGAGCCTCCCTCTTTTGGCGGTGGGTTGGATGAGGGAACCGAAACGGATCCCTCATCGTTTATGTTCTGTTTTTTAAGTTTGTTTGGAAACATTTCTATCCCACGATAAGCTAGAGAAATAATCAACACCCCCCACAGAGCCCCGCTTGCAGGGGGCGGGTCTAAATTCAATTGGATTTGACCTGGTGTCCCAAAGTCTTTGTTAAGACACCTCCTTTGAAACCCCCGCCTGACCACCTCTACTAAGGGGTGCAGGCCGGGGCGTTCAAGAATTTGTTGATCCTGGTGCCATTCAGCTCTCGACACGGCGATCACATCTTAGCTTGGAGCATGAGAACTCGCGCTCTCGATATTCCAGTGGGCTTTGCCATTACCTCCTGGAAGGATCGCTCCCTCGGTCCCTCAGGTGCACCTATTTCAGATCTGTGGTCAATGAGCCCCGTAAGCCCCCCCCACCAGCTGCAAGGTTCCGCGATCTCTAGGGAGGGTACACTTGAGTTACGCGGT
Organism: Andricus curvator; assembly: GCA_932195095.1. Classification (NCBI taxonomy): domain Eukaryota; kingdom Metazoa; phylum Arthropoda; class Insecta; order Hymenoptera; family Cynipidae; genus Andricus; species Andricus curvator. The sequence goes on from CAKNYM010052678.1 coordinate 26,117, forward strand.
TAAAAATCTTTTATAAAATTGTCTGCATACAGAAACACAATTTAAGAAAATAATCAAACTTTAGAATTTTACATTTGGTTTCTTTGCCATTTTTGGGATGCATGACCGACTCTTTCAAAAACCAGTGTGGGATTGACTTTTAAGGACTAAAGGGACCACATGGCGAGAGTCCATTTACAATTTCGTCGTATTTTGAAGTTAAACGTTGGAAATATTGAGTGCTTTAAAAATTTTTTGAAATACCCTCGAATATGTAAAAATCTCTGAAATACTTTGAAGTCCTTGATTTATTGTGAGCAAATTCTTTGAAAAAGCATGAAGATGTTATTATTAAATTCAGTAAAAGCCATTAAATTAATCCCTGGAATCTTTGAAAAAGCCCTAACATGTCAAAACATCTTACAAAATTTTGAAATTCCTTTCAAACCATTAAAATCGATTGAAAATTTCTTGGAATACTTCAAGTCATGATTCTGTCATTTTTAACATTCACTATTTTCGGCGGAAGGAGAAGTAATTTTATCATTGAATATTATTTCAAATGTGATTTCAATCCTGAAAAAATTTACGGAATAAATACATTTAATTAATATCAAAATTCTGGGCAGAGAAAATTTAAGCGTGATAGTATAAGAAATATTTATTTTCGGCTCAAGAAATTATAAAATTATTTGTCTTTTTTGACGTTCAAGAAGAGCGGAGGAAAACAAGCGATGAATGCCCAATTAGGAAACTAATATTAATTTATCACCACTTGATTTTTGGACAAGTCTATCTGCCTTGGCTTCTATGTTAGATAATTTCAAGTTATTGCTAAATTTTTTTAACTGATTGTGTTTTATAATGTGGAGTCTGGTATTATAATGACTTTAAACAAATTTTATTATTTCGCATTTTTGAACAAAGAAAATTCGAGATAATTGCAAAAAACATCACGAAAAACTTGACAAAATATGCTTGTCAGAACTCCCATGTAGTTATTTCTCATCATGAATAATTTTACATATTTGATGAGAGAAGCTTTCCTGCAAATAATCAAATGCGATGCGTATCAAACTGTACTCCAGCTTTCTGAGGTTTTAAAATTAATATATTTTCGAAAAATAGCCATCCCCCGCTTTTTAGAAAGTCAATTCTCTTCACATAATTCTTTAGTTTCAAAAGAGTTCTTGAGTTCTACCAAAATACAATTGAAAAAATCAAAAATATAAATAGTTCTACCAAAAATCTTATAACACTTTCAGATCAACGCTGTATAAAAAAAAAACGATACTTTAAAGATATCTACAAATATTCGAATTTGAACATTGAAAGAGTAATGTAATGTTTTCGTTTACATTTTAATTCCTTATACTTCGTTGTCCCTGAAAACACAGTCAACTATAATAAATTACAAGAATGGGAAGATTCTAATTTTTTGTAAGAATTTGTAATTAAAGGGTGGCACTACAGAATTATATAACCAAGATTTTGATGCAATGATTTTTCAAAAATTTGTAAATAAAATTTCAACTCAGCAATAATGTCTTTCTTAGGGAGTGTTCACATATTACGTAACTTTTTTTTTACCTTTTTACGCCCCCCCCCCATGTGTCAGAAGTATTGCCTAAAAATTAATAAAATAATATTTTGATGTAACTCTGAATGCTTTTTAAATATTTTTTTAGTCAAACAAATATTGAAATTACTTAACATAAGTACTCAATAAAATTCACCAATTTGAAATTTTTTTCAATATCGTATAGAATACAAAATACTATCAATAATACCACATACAAATTTTGAATATATTTTTTTTGTTAAAAGTTATTGAAGACATAAATTTGAGTCGAAATTAAATCCTCAGAATTGAGAATATGAAAGTAAATATTATCAGTTTGTTTTTGAATTTAATATTTAATATTTAATATTTATAATATTCTTGAGAAAATTGAAAAAGATTTTAGAATATTTCATATAGGTCGAAAAAGAATCTGGAAGATTGTAAAGACAATTTTTTCACTTTATAGGATTTTAAAAAATATTAGGATAAATTCGAGACTTTTTAAAAGATGTTTAGGACTTTTAGAAGCTTGGAAGAAATAAAAAAATATTTGTCCGAAACGTTTCCAAGCCTTTATATATTTTTAATTTATTTCAAACGTCTTAAATTCACAAAAATATTTTTAACTGAATTGACTGTTTTCTACAAGCTTTCGAAATTCTTCTGAAGCCTCTAATGTTATTTTTTGAAATCTTCAAAAATCTTCATTTTTTATATCTTATAAAGTTAAAAATTTCTTTTGAATCTCTTCAAATCTTCTGAATATTTCTTAAAGTTACTTGATTTCTTTTTATATTTTTTAGTCTTACCAAATTGAAACATTGTGCTTTAAAACCTTCTACACTATTTTTCGAAATTTGAGGAAACAGTTTGAAATGTTTCGAAACATTTGTTAATTTTCTCTTGAAACTCATTTCGTAAACTAATTTTAATTCAGATTCTTCTTTGGCTATTTTTGAAATATTTTGAAATGTTTTGAAAATTTTTAAAATAATCTCTTGAAATTAATTTATCAACATAAAAAATCATTTTAGTTTTTCCGAGGAACTGATTTTTTTTTAATTTTCGTGAACTTTTTTTTAACATACGTAATATGGAAAAATTGCAAAATTTTGCTTCAAAATATTTTACACTCTTTTTAAAAATTTCAGGAAATTATAAAAAATGTTTTTGTAATCTTTTTTAATTTTCTCTTAGATTACATTAAAAAATAATCATTTGAAATTTTTCCATGAATCTTAAAAACATTTTTTTTCAATATCTTGACACCTTACAAAATTAAGTTTAGCTACAAATTCTTTAAATCCTTTAGATTGTTTTGGATATGAAAAAAGTACACGTGAACGTCATGATTCTTTCTAGAGTATGAAGGATTATAATAGATTAAGGCCATGTGACGAGTGGGTACGTGACCGGATTCCTACCTTACCGACACTTTTTTTATTTGTATAATTAATTTCACACGAATAGCCACATCGAGTTGAAAAATTGGGACAATAAGTAAAAAGCACTAAGAAACGCGGCTCTAGTCCTAAATTTTTATAATTATGAAAAAAGTTTTTTTTGTAAATAATTTTTTTTTGCTTTTTTCATAATTATTAAATTTAAGGACCAGAGTCGCGTTTCTTAGTGCTTCTTATTCATTATCCCAAATTTTCAACTCGATGTGGCTATTCGTGTGAAAATAAGTTTACAAATAAAAAAAGTGTCGGTAAGGTAGGAATCCGGACAGGTGACCCACTCGTCACATGGCCTTGAGTGTGTAAATAATTTTTGTTTTTCACTTTTTTGAAGCAGTGACTTGTGAGAACGTTAAGCTGGTTGCGGTGACGTCTCTTATTTACAGGTTTCACAATAATACCTTCTGATGATTTCAATAACGTTGAAAACATTACAAACTAACGTTTTTCATCAGACTCTTATTGAGCATTATTATATCTCGGAAGAAATTTTTTATTTTTTCCAAAAAAATTGAAATTTCATTTTTAGTCGCTACCCACAGCCGATTCTGAAAATCTATGAAATTTTAATCTCGAAATTCTCGGAATTGAATAACTTTTATATATATGTTTTGAATTTAAGTTTTCCTAGTTTCGTACATTATTTTAGTTATAACTTTAAATGATTCTAGAGTCAAGTAACAATCAAAGGCTTGGCAGAGATAACGTTGAATCGACGAAAATAAATTTATTTCCAAGAATTTCCTATTTCGTATCGTGGTAGTATACATGTTATCGGACAAACTATGTCATATATAACAAAGTGTATCACATTCGCCCGGTTGAATTTTTGACTTAAATGATGAATCTTTAACAGAAATTTTTTTTTTTTTTTAACAAAGTAGTTTAACTTGCAATAGTGGAATACTTATGTGAATATTCAGTTGAAAAAATTAATTAGCAAAAAAAAGGATCACATTTTTAGAAAAATACTTCAGGCTTCAAAAATAAAATGAATGTCTAACAAAGTAGTTCAACTGTAAAACAAGTTGTTGAATCTTCAAGTAAATCAGATGAATTCTGAATGAAAAATTTAATAGTTCAATTCTAAACAAGAATGATAAATTATCAACCAGAAATGAATAATTTAATTTTCTGTTAAAAAGTGAAATTTCCACATAAAAAAAAACTAATTTTTAACCAAGAGATATGCATTCTCAACCAAAAATACAATAATAGACTCTTGAGTCAAAAATAATTAATTGTTAACAAAAAATGGTTGAAAAACACTCCAACTAAACCACAGAATAAATATCTCTTTATTCTGCTGTCCAAACTAAACAAATAATGTGAAATTTGTATGAAAAATAAGTTTCTAATGTCAATGGACTTGTAAGAGAATGTTTCATCCGGCTGTGTTAATAAAAATTAATAATTATTATGATCATTATCATGACAAAGCTTATTTACAAGTTTCAAAATATGACCTTCTTATTGTTTCAATAGAGCTGAAAATGTTAAATAATCGCGTTCTTTTGTCAAACTGTTTTATTTGTCATGTTTTCCATTTCCATAAATTTCGTATAATTAATATAATGTCTATCCCTAAACGAATTCATGTATTTCAAAAAAAGGGTTCTACTGGAACAACAATTATAGCGAATTTTTTACTATAGTTTTTGTTAGTTAACAATAACAAGAGATTATAAACTCAACAAACAAATTTTCTACTAGTTTTTCAGGTTTTTGAATGATTTGAATGCACACTTTTTGGAAAAAGTTGAATGAGTCGCATCTAAAATTACCCACGTTTATCAGCCTCGTTTGTGAAATCAATATTTGCCAAGTTTCCGCCAAGCTATGAATTTGTGAATTTAAAGTTGGCTGACTAATAAGAACCAACAGGATATACGAGTATAAAAAATATGTTTTGAAAGCTTTTTTTATAAAGTAACCAATAAACTATTAAAAATAAATTATTAAAGGTCATTACAGACATTATCAAACTTGGCGGGATTGAATGCATAGGCATCATCTTTCTCTAAAAAATAGCTGAGTCACGTAAATCTCGAAAGAATTTTTGTCGCCAAATAAATAAAATTTTCAATGAAATAGTTAAATTTACAACTAATCAGATGAATTTTCAACCAAAAAGATAAGAAGTCTCTTAAAAAAAATAATTCGAGAAAAAGTGGAATAGTCGAATTCTTAGTTAGAAAATTTAATTTTCAATAGAAAAAATAATGTTCAACAAAAGAAATAAAACTTCAGCCCAAAGCTTAACTTTCTACCAAAAAAGAATAATTTTTCACAAAACACACGAATTTCCAACTATATATCAACAAAATACAGAAATTTTCAAACAAATAGTGGAATTTCAACTGAAGAAGATTGACGTTTAAACAAGCATGACATAGTACAAATTTTAGTTTAAAAAATTGATTTTCAAATGGAAAAGATTAATCTTAAAAAAAAATAAAGAGATTTTCAACCAAGAAGATTGATTTTCTACCGAAAAAGATCAACTTTTTACAAAAGACCTGAATTTTCAATTTAAAAGGTGAATTAGTCACCAAGGAGAATAATTTCATACTACATAAGACAAAGTTTGAATAAAATAAAGAAATTTTCTACCAAATAGTTTAATTTTCAACTGAAGAAGATAAATGTTTAAAAAAACATAAAATAGTTGACTTAATAATAATAGTTGAGTTAAAAAAATAATTTTGAAAAATTTTAACAAAATAGTTAAATTTTGAACGAAAGAAAAGATTTTGCAAGTAAAATGATGAATCATTAACAACAAAAAAATGAATTTTTAACAAAGTAGTTCCACTTCAAACTAAGTAGTTGAATTTTAAACCAAAAAAATTTTTGTTCATCTTGAAAAATATGGAATAACACAAAAGTCTAAAGTTGTGAAGTGAAATTTGTCATATTACAGGTTCAGTACCATTTTCACTGTTATTTTGTTTCTGTAGAAAAAAATGTTCTGTGAAATCCATGACAAAATGTTGGAGAATAAACTGAGTTGCTTGCTAAAGAAAGAGTCATTAGTGTGCGCGTAGCGCGCACAGTGTTCTTGTGATTTTAGAAAACTTCTAGGTATGGGAGATTGACGGTATAATATGATCCCGCGAAGTTTGAGAATGTTCAAAATGGGTTTAAAACATTTATTTCGAAAATTCTCGTATGGTGCTTTATAGAAAAAGGTTTTTTGATATAATTTAAGAAAAATATTTTTGGTTCAAATTACTGAGTCAACTTTTATTTCACAAATTCATATCTTGACAAGAAATTGGCAAACATTGATTTTACAAATTTGGTTGATTTCAGTGATGAATAATTGGTACTTGAGATATGAAAACACATATATTTTATTTGTAGAAGAACGGAGTCCAGGGTATATGAAATGAGGTTTTCAATTTTAACAGTTTGTTCTAGATTAAAAGATTT
>CAKNYM010052678.1:47554-57791 GCA_932195095.1 Andricus curvator
ATTGAACGAAAAAAATGCGTTTCCTCCCATAGTGCGGTGTATCTTTGCATACTATCGTGTGCACTTCAACATTTCTATTATTACTGCAAATATTAACCGATTTTCATGAATCTTTTTTTCACTTTCTTGAAATTATACGAATAAACTATTTCTGCTAACTAAAATTTAATCATGCGATGCTTTCATAATTTCAGTTTTTTGAACCGGCCTGCATCTCATAAGAATAAGAGTGTGATTCGTTTCGGGTAGTTCGACGCGCTTCAGAGTCCCCGCTCGCGCTACGGGGAGTCTGCCTCGTAAATTTGACGGGTGTCGATTGCTCAGGCCTCGAAAATACACACTCAGCTACTACTGAGCGTCACTGCATTTTTTTTGTATTGTTCTTTTCTTTTTTTTTATAACGTAAAATATAAAATTTTTTTCAAAAAACCGAGACTTCACTGCAAAAGAGAACAATACTTAGATGAGGTATGCCAAATATCAGGCGAAAATATTCAACCGTGCGGCCGGAAACTGCCCATCCATTTTATAACGCTGATAAATCCCCTTAAGGGCACATAAAATTTTCACTTGCGAGAACAGAAGTCCCCTTGAAGGCTTTCAAACAAACTTAAAAATGTTAATTTCAGAGTTACCTGGATGTTAAATTTTATTGCGCATCCTTTTTTACCTAGAAAAAAGTTGATCATTTTTAGTTTTTGAATTAAGTTGAAAAAACGTTTTTTTTTTTAAACAACTGATTTTTTTATTCTTTTTTCACTTCAACTCGTGCTTAGTTCTTCTGTCTTTTGACTGATAGAGCAATCATAATTTGGAAACGTTTATTTAACAAACTTTCATTAATTTTTTATGACGCAGAGGATACATTTCACTTTTATACATTGCCATATTGGAACCTGAATTTTGAATTTTGAAATATTGATATCTGATTTGAATTCAGCGACCTCGAACCCTAAACATGAAAATTTTCGTAAAAATGTTAACAATTTAATTCTGAAATTTGTTAGGACCAAAAGAGAAGAATTTTCAACAAAATACTTGAATCCTTAACAAAGAAAGATTTTTCAGTCAAAAAAAAAAAAAATTTCATCCAAAATGTAGAATTTTAATTTAAAAAAAGATGAATTTTCTACTATCAAAGACAACGGCCATACCACGCTGAAAAACCCAGTTCTCGTCAGATCACTGAAGTTAAGCAGCGTTGGACGCGGTTAGTACTTGGATGGGTGACCATTCAAGAATACTGACATGAGTGCTGTTGGCACATCGTGGGTGTGGTGAGCCCACACTTGTAGTTATTTATAACTACAAGAAAAACCTAGAAACACTACCCGAATCGGGTAGTGTCACGCCTACCCTGAAAGGGAAATGGTTTAATGGTATATATATATATATATAAAGACGACTTCTCAACAAGATGCATACATTTTGAACCAAATAGTGGACTTTTTAAGCTAAACCCATCAGGAACTCTCTTCAAAGAAGTTGAATTTTCAATCAAATAATTATATGTTCAATCAAATATTACACAAATTCTGAACCGGATAGTTGACTTTTCAAACTAAAAATATTCATTTGTATCCAAGAATAAAACAATTAAATTTTCATTTAGCAAAATTAATTTTTATTATTAAAAAATTGAATCTTCTACAAAAGTGTTGAATTTTTAATCCAATAATTACATATTCAATAAAAGAAAATTTCTACTAAAAAATACGAATTTGAAAAAAATACATAAATTTGTAACAAAATAGTTGAATTTTCAACCAAGAAGATAAAATTTCTACCAGGAAAGACAAATTTTCATCAAATTAAATGAATTTTAAACCAAATAGTTGAATTTTTAAATTAAAAAAATCAATTTTTAACACAAGATGGAACAGTTAAATTTCCGTTTGAAAAAATTTTTTTAATATAAAAAAACAAATCCTCTACAAAATAGTTGAATTTTCAACCCGAAAATATGAAGTTCCGACAAAAAAAGTTCCTTTACAATCAAATAGTTATATTTCAAGTAAAAAAATTAGTTTTCAACAGTTTACATAAATTTTCAATCAAATATGTGAATGTCTGTACTAAAAAAATCAATTTTCAACTAAAAATGCAATGCTTCAATTTCCACGTGGGAAAATTAATTCTAAATAAAAAAAACTAATCTTCTACAAAACTGTTAAGTTTTCTAACACATAGTCAAATTTATTACCTCATTGGTGAATATCCAAGACAAACGACGAATTTTGTGTACAAAACATTTAAATTTTCAACCCGAAAATAAAAAATATTAACACAAAATTTCATTTTCAGCGAAATAATTAAATTTTAAGTTGAAAAAATTAATTTTTACCCCCCGGCAAGAAAAGCTTAAAAAAATAGTAAAATTCTGAACCAAAGAAAAATGAATTTTTAAGCAAGTAGTTCAACTTTTAACAAATGATTTGAACTACAAAGCCAAAAAGATGAATTATCAATAAAAATATAATATTTGACATGTAAAAGCAGAAAATTTTTTTATTTTTAATGAAACATAATATAATTGAATCGGAAAAGACGAATTTTCAGCAAAATAGTTAAATTCTCAACCAAAAAAGAATCATATTCAACGAGACCGTTGCAATTTTACCTAAAAGATGCGATTTTCTACCAAAAAAGGCAAATTTACAACCAAATAGTTGAATTTTTAATCGAAAAAGGATCAATTCTTAACCAAAAATTGAATAGTTAAATTTAAATGATTGCATTTAAAATCATATAATCCTACCTTAAATATCCTACGGGATCCCCATTATTCCGAATAATAATAAAATTGTTATAATTATAAATAAATTAATTTGACGGTATTTTAATTTATTCAGAAGAACTTATTATTTAATTTGATAATACATGATAAAATAAACTTATAATGGAATATTAATATATATTCATTTTCAAACGCTAATTATCTTGACGTTTGGAATAAATAATAATTTAGAGAAGTACATTATCAGTTTACAAGAAATTAAGAAATGAATCACTTTTCTGTGACCAGTCATTAACACTCGTATTTTTTAAAGTTAGACTTGGAAAAGGGGTTCGATGTGGCAGATCACTCTTCTGTGACATATTTTGTATTATTGAAAATTAAGACTTGAAAAAATGTTTTCGAATGAAATTTTTTATTTGATTTCATTATCTTCTCACTTTATTTAAAACGCAAGATTCATTTATATATGTAACTGATATATAAATAAAAAAATAGATTGAACATCGTAATAATATATCAAATGCAAAATCGAAATCACTATTTTAAGATGAGACAAAAGTTCAATAGTGATTCAAATTTAAATTTTTTGCAAAAATAAAATTTTTCTCATGAGATATGGAGATGCTTAATTAGATTAAAAAATGTTAGATACAAAAAAATTATTCGGTTCCGGGAAATTAATATTAAAGATCGCGATATCACAGTAGTATGGTAGATTTTATTGTTGTTAAAAATCTGAAAAAAATGACAGAATATATATATTTTTTTTCATTAAATGATAGTAATTTCTACAAATATCAATGTGAAAAGGTTACAAAAATTATTACTAAGGTAAAATTGGAAATCAATTTGAACCAAAATTTTATTACAAATTATTTTTCAGTTATTGTGCCAAGAAATGATACGTCGAAAACAATTCATTATTCTACAAAAAAAAATTCTTCCAAATAATACAATATTTGAACCTGGGTGGCTTAATAAAGTACGACCCTAGTCATTTTTAGTGTTATAAGAAATTAAAAATATCATAAGCAGAAAATTCCATAGTAGAAATAATGTAAAAAAAGTATTCTTTTTTATATAATTCTCCAGAATATTTTTAAATTCTGAAAATTTGGTACAAAACAAAAAAACAGTATTGAAGTATAAAGTAGAGTTATTCACTATGCTCATTTATAATAATTACCTCAACTAATATTATGATATAAGAGAAAACATTATAAAATAGTTTCTATTTTATAAAATATGTATATATTTATATATACAGGGTGTTTTTTTTTAACTTGCGACATCGAAATATCTAAAAAAATACGCATCCTATGAAAAAAATATCCTTAATAAAAACTTTACATTCTCGAGAGGGCAAATGCGACTTTGACAAAATTACCCCCCCCCAGGAAGCAGGAGTGGGGGTGACTTTGTAATTTAGAAGAAAAAAAAAATTTCGAATAAAACTTACGTATTTCATAACGGAGTATCTGGATCTGTGATGAAAAATTGGGGTTCCCATTTGAAATTACAAAGTTACACCCACTTCTGCCTCCTGGGGGGTTAAGTGGTGTAAATATTTCAAATTTGCTTTTCCCCCTCGAAAATAAAAAGTTTTTATTACGGATATTTCAACGAAAAGAATAAAAAACAGTTGAATTCAACCAAAAAAGTAAAATTTTCGACAAGGCAATGAATTCTCTACCAAAACAAATTAACTTTTCACCAAACAGTTGCATTTTAACCAAAAAAGATGATTTTCTAGACAAGAGGATTACTTTTCTAATAATGGAATAGTTAAATTTGTAACCAAACAGATGCATTTTCAATAAAAAAAATGACTTAATGAAACTAATTGGATTACCATCAAAATAAGTAAATTTCCAACCGAATAGTGGAATGTTTAACCAAACAAGATGCATTTCAAACCAAAAATATAATATAGTAGACTTTTCAGCCAACAATAGTTGGACTTTCTTGATGATTTCTATTAATTTAATTCACATTCAAGAAAAAAACGATAAAAAGGGGGAAAAGGCAAGTTTCTTGAAAGAATGGGAAAAAGAAGAATTCTTTAGAAGAAGGAATAAAGGGGAATCGGGAAATGAGTGGAAAGTCTGAAATATAAAAGTGCATTTTAAATTTCTTAAAATATTATTGAACTGTACCATTGCAGGGCCATCTTTCGCAAAATTCGCAAACATTATTCAAATTTATCATCGACCCCTGGGGACTCTTTAGTTCATAAAAATAAAAATGAAAATTTAAGGTTCGTTGAACAGATTCGTTGATAAATAATCCATATATTTGTTCTTCCAGCAAATAATCAGCTGACGCCGCCAGTAAGATTGCCAGCGACCAGTGAGTATCCTCCTGTACCTGTGTACGATATGCGTAAAAACCTTGGTGCAATATACTATGCTGGGAAGTTTTATTTAATCGACAATATTCTATCAGAACGTGAGTACGATAATTTGGAAACTAAAATACAATCTAGACTAAAAATCAGGGAATTCAGTCTTAAATGTTTTTTTTTACATTCTCATCAGAGAAGGTATTAGATTGATGTGTGTATGTATGTGTGTATGTATGTATTTATTTATGTATGTCTGCTTGCGCGTCCGATACTTGACTTCCGTTTCCCGTGTGAAAGTGTGTGGTAGCGGTGAAAATTTGATGCTGAATTTTTTGCATAATTGTGGTGAAATTTGATGTGAGTGGATTGTGAATGTGTATAGAAGGGTTTGTTTGTGAGGGATTGATTGATAGATTGAAAGATTGACAAGGGGGTGAGAATATTTTTGAAGATCAAGACAGATTTGTGTGGAAGTTGAGGTTAGGTGGGTTTGAGGTTTGTGACAGGGTGGGAAGACCAGGCTGGTCGTAGCAGGGCAGGGTAGAGAAGGAGAAAGGCAAGGCAGGTAGACGCGACCGTAGATGGAGACAGAGAACGATAGAAGGCGGGATAGTTTAAATTAGATTCATGGCTAGCAGAGCGAGTACCAACAAGGAAAGCAGGGATTGAGACCAGGACGTTTTCAGTACACCGATAGGGGAGAACAATGAAAGGAGGGCAAGGCGAAAGTATAGGAAAAACGGTAGAAAAGGATAGATGAAGGGCTTAGAGCGTGGGATCGATTGAGGCATTCATCAAAAGGAAGATAGGGGTGAGGGGAAGCAGTGAAGACAAGGAAGATATAGGGTCAAGCTTGAAAAATCCAAAAATGTACAGATCGCCGCCGGGAAACATAGTTTTGTAGAGAAGGATGAGAAAAATAAGGGGACAGAAAGAGACAGAGCTGAGGCTAAAGATCCGTTGGAAAAGGAAAGATTGAAAGAAACGCGCGAAATGATGATAGAAGTAATGGGGATGTATGAAGAAAAGCAGGAGAACAGGGTGGAGGAAATAAGGAAAGAAATTAGGCAGGAAATGGCCGAACTTAGGAAAGAAGTGAGGAAATGGGAAGAAGTCAGGGAAAAGCTAGAGAAAAGGATGTAGACGTTGGAGCAGATACTAGAAAAGAAGAAAGAGCCTAATAAAAAGGTAGATGAGTTGGAAGGCAGAATACAAAAAATAGAAAGCTCAAACCGTGAGTTTGGAGGTGGGGAGAGTGGGAATAAGGAGAAGGAAAGATTGAGAAAAATAGAACAAAGAATAGAAAAGAAAGAGAGAGAAAAAAGAAAAAGAAATATAGTGATAAAGGGTCTAAGATTAGAGGGGAAGGAGCTGATGGGAGGAGCGGAAGAAGTACTAAAAAGGATTGATGCTAAGGTAGAGATAGAGGAAGTGCAAAGTGTAGGAAAGGAAGAGCAAAGAGGGGAGAGAATGGTACTAGTGAAACTAAGGAAATGGAAACATAAGAGGGAAGTGATGACAAACAAGATGGTGTTATATGGAAGCCCGGAGAGGATAAAGGATGATTTGACATGGGTAGAAAGAAACATGCAGTATAAGTTAAGGAAAATAGCGGAAGAGAAAAGAAAAAAGGGAAGAAGAACATGGGTTAAGTATGGGAGAATACAGATAGAAGGTGTATGGTGGAAATGAGACGAGGATAGGGAAAAGATAGTAAATAATGAGGTGTCGAGAAACTAGGAGAGGAGGGAACGGGAGATAACGAAATAAGAAATAGTAGGAAACAAAAAGAGACGAGAAACAAAAGTAGGGAAGATTGGAAGATATGCTACTGGAATATAGCAGGCTTAGAAAGAAAGGATAGGGAGTTTATGAGAAATTTGTCACAATGGGATGTAGTAGTAATGATGGAGACGTGGCTAGATGAAAAGGGATGGGAAAGAGTAAGGGGAAGATTACCAAGAGGTTAATAATGGCAGGTTCAAAATGCAAGGAGGAAAAATAAAAAGGCAGAGCAATGGGAGTAATGGTGATTGGAGTAAGGAACGAATGTATAACAGAGAACGATAAAAGAGAGTTGAAAGAACATAAAGAAGGATCAATAGTAGAAGAGATAAATATGGCAGGAGAGAGGTGGAAGATAGTGGGGGTTTATGTGAACGGTGATATGCAGGAGAAAACAGAGGAGATGAGAGAACTGATGGAAGAAAACAAGCAAGAGATTAGGCTTATAATAGGAGGAGACTTTAATCCGAGGAAAGGAGATAGAGGAGGAAGGGAATGGGATGGAGAGCGAGGAAGAAAATCTAAAGAAAAGATACTCAATGGGGAGGGAAAGAAGTTGTTAAAGAGCCTAGGGGAGTTCGGATGGTTTATCCTTAATTGAAGTATAGAGGGGGATGAGGAAGGGGAATATACACGTTCAGGAGGAAAAGGGGAACGGTAATTGATTATGTGGTAGTGGACGACGAGGTGAGAGAGAAGGTTAAGAAACTAGAGATAGGGAATTATGTAGATTCGGATCACTTTCCCATAATAGTGTCAGTAGAGGGAGAAATGAGTAATATCAATGAGGCTAAAAAGAAAGCAAAAGTAAAAAGTAAAAAGAGCAGAAAGAAGGGATTAATCAATGGAAGGTAAAGAACAGTTCAAAGAAAAAGTCAGGAATATCAAAATGGGGAAAGAAAATGTAAACGAGGAAATTAAAATGATGATAGGAGAAATAAAAGGAGTATTAGAGTGCAAAAGCAAAAAAAAAAAAAGTTAATGAAGGAGGGGATAGAAGTGGATGGGAGGAGAATTGTAAACAGAAGAAGAAGGAAGTGAAAAGGGAATTAAAAAAATGGAGAAATGGGGGAAGTAGTGGAGAAGAATATAGGAGAAAAAAGAAGGAGTATACTGAGTTGTGTGAGCAAAAAAAAAGAGCAGGAAAATAAAAGGGTTGAAGAAGAAGCGAAGAAGGCTAGGACGGAAGAAGAGATTTGGAAGGTGGTAAATAGAGAGAGAAGAAGAAGGAAAAGAGTAAATCAGGATATTGAGATGGTAGAATGGAAAAAATATTTTTTGGAATTAATACGAGGGGTAGAGAGGGAAGTGAGGAAAGGAGGAAAAGATGGTAGGGAAACATATGAGGAGAAGGACATTACAAGGAAGAAAACAGTAAAGGCATTAGGGATGATGGAAGATGGAAAGGCACGTGGTATAGATGAGATTCCAAATGAAGTATGGAAATATGGGGGGACAGAATTAAAGGAATGGGCATGGATAATGTGCAATAGAGTATGGAGAGGAGAGGGGTGGCTGAAGTTATGGAAAGAAGGAGTAGTGATACCAATAGTGAAGAAAGGCAAAGGGGAGGATGGTAAAGGTTATAGGGAAGTGACACTAATGCCACCACTGTATAAAGTATATGTGACTGTTTTATCGGAGAGGTTAAAAAAAGAAGTTGCGGAGAAAAAGATGGAGCCACCAAATCGGACGGGGTTTAGAAAATAGATGGGGGTGATGGACAACATATATGTTCTGAATTATTTAGTAAATAAGAGGATTAAAAGGGAGAAAGGGGCAATGGTAGCAATGTTCGTGGACTTAAAGGCGGCATTCAACTCATTAGACAGAGGCGAGATAGAAAAAGTTATGGAGAAAAAGGGGACACGAGAGGGATTAATAAAGAGAGTATCGGTAATTTTTAGAAAGACAAGAATCAAGGTAAAGGTAGGAGAGACAGTAGGAGATAGTTTCTGGCTGGTAAAGGACTAAGGCAAGGATGTCCTCTGAGCCCACTTTTATTTAATATATTAATATCAGTCTTGGAAGAAGAAATGAAGATAAAAGGATGGGGAGAAGTTAGGATAGGGAACGAAAAGATATAAACACTGGCATAAGCAGACGGTATAGTGTTAATGGCAGAGGATGAAGAAGGGATGGCGGGCTTAATTACAGGATTAGAGAAATAATTAGATGGAAAAATTTTGAATTTAAATGTAGAAAAGACAAAGATAATGAGGTTTAGAAAAGGAGGGGGAAGAAAGAAAGAATGGACGCGGAGATGGAAGGGAATATAACTAGAAGAAGTAAAAGAGTTTAAATATTTGGGATATACCTTGCAAGCAAACGGAGATCATAGAGCTCATATAAGAGAAAGGATGAAAAAAGCAGCAGGTGTAATGAAACAGATATGGGGAATAGGAAAAAGAAGGTTTAGAAAAAAATTGGAGAAGGAGAATCTGGTTATTTGATACGCTGGTATGGACAGGATTGGGTTATGGAGCAGAGATATGGGGATGGAAAGAAAAGAAAGAGATTGAGAGTTTACAAGAAAGGTATATAAGGTGGACACTAGGGGTAGACTGGATAAATTAAGTACTAGAGCGGGAAAGAGGGCATGGAATTTTGAGACGAACCTGTGGGAGGGAAAGGGAGGGAAGTTGGCGAGAAAGTTTTTGATGGAGGCAGAAGAAAGGAGAGGCGAGGCGATGGAATTAACGCGATGGGAAGAAGAAAGGAGCGAGTTCTTTAAGGCTAGAGATATAGAAGACGGGACTCGAGTCAACTATGAAGAAGTGGAAAAAAAAGGATAGGGAAAGACAATTAATAGAAAGATGGGGGATGATTGAGAAATCAAAATATAATGAATTGTATAAGATGATAAAGAAGGAAGGAGTACCAAAGTATTTAGAAAAGGGATGGGGAGAGAAAAGATGGACCAGAATAGCAAGATTTAGATTGGGAAACGAGGTAAGGGCAGGTATGTATTGGGGGAAAAAAGAACAGGAAGTGGAGAATCTGTGAATGGGAAGAGGAAACATAGGAACATGTATGGTAAGGATGTAGGAGAGGAATGGAAGATAAAGGAAGCTGACAAGAGAATGTGGTAAAGATTCTAGGGAAAGATGGTTTGGGAGAAGAGTGGATGAAGGAGTTAGAGGGTGCTACGGGAGCAAATCAGAAAGAATGAAAGAATGGATGCAAAAAAATGGTAAAATGAAATTACAAGAGAAGTGAAAGAAAAAGAAAACTCTCTCTCGCTTTCGATCGCTCGCTCACTCGCTCACTCGTTCGCTAATACGTCCCAAATTGCGCCATCGCCATAAAATAGAAATAGGGATATATATATATATATATATATATATATATATATATATATATATATA